>PVJD01001314.1:0-278795 GCA_004026545.1 Mormoops blainvillei
GTGGGTTTGGGAGGCAGAGCTGACGATGCATCTGATGAGTCGCTTCTGGAGAGAACAAGAAATGGATATGATGCTTGCACGCGGTGGTACCATTAAATGAAATCAGGGGAGGCTGAAGTAGGAGCAAGTTTAAAAGGTAAAAATAGAGATACGGAGGGGTCATTAGAAAAGCTCCACCAAAGTCCTGTTTGTTGGCACCTTTCTTAGCAGCCCCTCTGGGATGCATCACATAACTGGAAGGATAGGAACGGTGTTCTGTTTGTTGATTCCAGTACCACCTTTCTCCTCAGTAGTTCACACTATTGAAGCATGAGATACAAATGGCCGATTTCTATGGCAGGTGACATGAATGCGAAGAGCATACCAGTCACCGAGGGGCCTGGTTACCTGCTGCTCCATCAAAGCATGTGCCAGGCATTGAGTGGGATACTTTCCTGTGTCTTCCAGTGCCCAGCCCAAAGGAATTAATTTTTTTCTGTCCCAGCTGCCATTAAGTAAGCATGTGTTGCTTTGTGTTGAGTTATGGCTACATTATAGTTAGTCAACAAGTATTTATTGAAAGCCGACTACTGCATAGTGCTGTCTTAGGTACGAGCTGTGGTCCTTGTCTAGGTGGGTAGGGGGCAGAGTGTGGGTAAAAGTTCATACCTGTGCAGTTGACCACAAGGGAGAGAACTCATGTCCCCAGGGATACCTGGAAGCATCCGCAAGGGCTCCCTGGAGGAAGTGGAAACAGCTGTCAATTCGAAAGGCCTGGAAGCACTGGGCCATGTGACCAGGGTTTCTGTTAGGGAATTAGAAGGAGAAAGGGTTGGAGAGGTAAAATTACGGTCCATAGAGCAGCATAGGGTCAGAGTAGGTGCTCAGAAACTATCTGCTGGATGAGTGAGTGACTGGGAGGTAAAGTGATAACTGCTCCCTAGAGGACGTGGAGGTCAGTGTCTCCTCTGGGCCATGAAGAACCACCGCCGAAAAGAACCAGCGTCTAAAAAAACTGGAAGGAGCCAGATCCTGAAGGAAGACTTTTGAATTTCTAGCCAGCATTTAATTTATTGTAATAATAACGATACTGCTAATAATAGCAATAATTTTTATAACTGCTTAATGAGCGTTCTTTTTGCTGGAAAGGCACTGTTAGTTACATGCTTGGCCCCGTCTGTGTGTGATTAGAGGTTACTGACTGAGACCAAGAGGGCCTTTTTTATCTGGAGGTTTTGTTGTTTTCTTTCCTGGTTGGTTTCTGCTGATAGTCCATCTCACTGTTGGCTCTTCAGTCTGTTTGTGTTCCATGAGATACCACAAAGGCACAGTCTTTGACAAGGTAAATATGCCAAATCCTTATTATAACATTTAATCACTTAGGGAGGTTTCACTCTGGGGTGGGGGTGGAGGGGTGGTGGGAATGGAAAGAAAAGTCCAGATTGCTTTGATTAACTGCATTTTTCTTTCTGGGTGAATGGGAAGGCTTTGGTGGAAATCTCAGTCATTGAGGCTGTTTCCAGGAAAGAGTAAGAAAAGCAATAGAGGAGGTTCCGGAGCCTTGGTCCGCAGTAGATATTAAGCACCTATTGTGGGCATGGTGCTGGGCTGGGTGCTGACAGAGTACTCTGGAAGAAGACACCTATCTTCCATGTAAGAATGTGTGTCTGGGAGGCAGGGACTTGGGCATGGGCAGGCCTACCTGGCACAAGGTGGACCTCAATAAATTCTCATTGATTGGATGAGCCTTTAACCACATGGCAATTAGTTGTTTTAAGGACTCAGATTGGTGAGAGATCACTTCCAGCAGGATTCACTAGCCTGGGCATCATGGAATAAATGGTGTTTGACAGAGGACTTTCTTCGCGTATAACTGCACGCAAGCAAGCCAATTTCCCTTGGTTTTCTCATGTATTGTGAGATTGTTTCTCTGTACTTTGTGGATGAGAGAGCTGGCACTCAGAGGGTTAAGAGATTCATTCACAGGACCGAGAGAGCAGGGCCATTCCTGATTTATTCACCAGTTTAGCTCCAGGGCTACCATAGTATTCCTACACATAGCAGGTTCTCAGTGCACGTGTAGTGAATGAGTGAAGTATTTTAGGCATATACAGTATTTTAGGAGTATACTGTATTTTGGAGGCCCTCGGAAATGTATAGGATGTGTAGCCGTGATACAAACCCAGGCCTCCATTTCCAGCACCTGATTTCTTTTACTGTGCTGACCAATTTCATTAAGGCAGAGACTGGGTATTAAATTAGATCATTGTTCAAAAATATTCGCTCCTGCTTCCCCTTCCCCCAGCCTGAAGTGAGGTAGGGTTTGGCCAGATGACTTGCTTTGCTTTTCAGTTTGGGCAAAGTGTACTTCCTGTCTCCTGGACTTTGGGCTCTGTCATGTGACATGCTTTGGCCAAATGAGACGTGAAGAAAGCAGAACCTTAATGTGTTGCTTAACTCACCCTCTTGTGCTTCTCCCACCACCATAAGAAGAAGGTGCCCCCGTGAAGTAATTGCCCTTCTGGCCTAGGTTCCAGAATGAACACAGCAGACCGGAACCCAACCCACAAGGAAGAGCTGAGCTGAAATGGACACATGAGCTGGGTTGGGCTGGCCAGCCAAGACCAGCCAACCCTCAGCTGACCCACCGTGAAAATAAGCGAATTATTGCTTTAAGCCACAACCCTTGGGGTGGTTTATATTCAACACAGCAGTAGCTGACTGGGAGAGGAGAGAAGGGCCCCTCAGGCAGGGGCTGGCCCATAATATATATGTAATGGCAGGAAAGAGGGAGTGGGGGACAGGAGGTGAGGCTGGCAGTATGGGTTTCAGCTCAGTCTCTAAAGGACTTGAATGTCAGTGTAAGTAAGGAATTTGGTCACTTTCCAACAAGCAGTAAGAGACATCGAAAGTTGGTGAGCACAGAGGGATGAGATCCAAACCAGCTATGGAAGGGGAGATTTGAAAAGAAGTGCAGGATGGTTAACATGAGAGGAGACCAAGGTCAGAGACCTGTTGGAAAGCTGCTATTATTTTGCTGCCCGCTGCATCCCAGAGCCTGGCACCACGCCCCTTCAGCAGTAGGTGCTTAGTAAGTGTTCGTCCAGTGAATAAATGTATGACAAAATTGCCCATGGGGTTGATTATGAGGACTTCGAGAATAAAAGTCTTTGGTAATTCAACTATTTACCCATTCATTCATTCAGCAGTGTTTGTTAAGGTCTTAATATTGATAAGTACTGGAAGCTGGACAGATCCTCAAGAGAGGTCTGAGGGATCGCTCCTCATACATTTTGGGACAGGCGTCAGGTTGACAAGCAGGAAGGGCTGGAATGTGAGAGAGGAATACTGGGAGAGGCGAAAGGGGGCCCTGGGAAGGCGAGGCCTCGAGGGAGGGTATGCCCCCCTGTCTTGGTCACGAGTACACAGTGGGGGTGAGTGTCACCTTTTCTGGCCTCACCTGGGACCTGGCCACTGTTGCTTGTCCTCTGGCTGAAATCCGCAGCTGGTTCTGCAGGAGCTACTGGGTTTGTGAATTCCAGTTATATTTGAACTTTACTTTTACACCAGGCTGTCCAGTGTTTTAGGCTTTGTGTTCATACCTCCATTCATTCTGACTCGGGCCGGGCTCTAGGCTGGGTGACGAGGCGACGTTGATGACTGGGAGGCAGTCCCTTGCTTAGAGGAATGCATAGTTCAGCAATTCATAAATCCCTAGAGTGACTTCTGACAAGTCTTGGACCTCTCCCAGCCTACTTCCTCATCAGTAAAATGGCCACTGACGGGCCTAGGTTAAAATACTAAGCTTGCCCCTTGTTGGCTACATAGCCTTGAGCAAGTCACCACTGACTGTCTGAAAGGTGGTCCAGGCCCCGTCTGGTACGGGCTGCATTCTGGAGACCCCACCTGTATGAGCAGACTCATGTAGGGAGCATTTATTTGAACCTGCTCCAGGTCAGGAGACATCACCCCCTTCCCCCAAAATCGTGACTTGAGAATGATTCTGAGCTTCCGTTGGGCTTCCTGGGTCACAAGACTGTGATGAATTAATGATGGACACAGGAGAACCTACTGGTTGCATGCCTGTACCAAGTGCTTGCTAGGGCCGATAGTTTTTTTCAGGTTGCAGGATCAGCCACCCATTCATTTCCCATTCATTCGACGAATTACTGCTGAGCGCTACTCTGTGTGGGGAGTGCTCGAAAACAGAACAATGTTCTAGGGCCTTGTGTATCTTACGTTCTAGTGGGGACAGACAGGCAGCAAATGATCAACATAGTACGTAAATCGCAAAGGCTGGAAGGTAATGTGTGCTATGCAAATAGGAATAGGACAGGGTAGAGACTCTGAAGGAGCCCCACCCAGCCCCCCAGAGACAGCCTTGCCTAATGCAGAGCGGCACATGACCCCTAAGGTTGCCGGTGCCACTGCCCTTGGGGCTCAAAGACACTGAGCGGTCGAGGTGATTCCAAGGAGAGGTGTTGTCTTTGTGTGTGTGTGTGTGTGAGTGCACACATGTGCACACCTGGGTGTGAGTCTGTGTTCCTCAACCAAAGGTGAATGACTTTGGATTCACCATCGTTTAGCATTAGCTGCACTTCCTCCAGCTGCCCAGACAACCAAGAGTTATCGTCCCTTCTTGGCCACTCATGTCTTAGGCCCTGACCTTCTGGCAACTTGTTTGGGAGCTTGGGATCTTGGGTGGTGGAAGGAGCAAAACTGCAGCTATTACAGTGGGAAGGAGCAGCCTACAGTTTGCCTTTCTGGGCTCTCTGTGAAAAGGAGTCAGTGAATAAATTAGAATTGAAAATAAGTATTCATGAGGAAATGCGCATCTAGGTCACGAATGCCTCGCTATCACAAGGCCGGGGTGTTACTTGTTTTGAATCAAATATTAACATGCTAATTTCAGCAGTTCTTATCACTATGAAAGCAGGTAATGTATCTCTACTAGACAATACTTTCTTGCCTTGTTCCGGTAACCACGGGAACCAGTCAGGGCGGTGCCCACCGCATGCCCATCACTGCACTACGCATTATGAGTGTCAGTATTAAAATTTGTTCTTGAAAACCACATCGTACACTGTGAGACAATCAGCGACACTTCATTTAGGCAACATCAGTTTAGAGTGAGCGTTTCTACCAAAGACGAAGTCCCTAGATGATAAACTCATAACCCTGAGGTATCATGATGTTAGCTGATGTATGACTTTGGATGGGAAGTTTTAAAAAAACATGTTTGTCAGACACGACAGCAGACTCTTCAGTCGGTTTCCCTTTTTCTTGGAGACTCAGCATCATCCCCAGTGGCCCTAGACGCAAGAAGAGGTGTGTAATAGGGGGTGCCTTTTCTCTGGATGACCCTAAACTGCTGTCATTCCCTAGTTTATGGGAGTCACGGCCACTTTCTCCCTCTCCCTCATCAGAGTCAGACTGAAGATTTTGACTCTTCTTTTTGGAGCCAGTATACTTGGCAATGTATTGGCTGCTTTTAATCTTTTGTGAACTAGGAAGTCAGAGAACCAGATTTATTAAAAGTGAGTTCAAAGCTAAACTAAATAATTTCAGATGAAAATGCTGAGGCATTCTTCTAGGAGTCAAGTGGAGGAATGCAGTGTGGTGTCAATTTTGTTGTTTGAACATGTGTTCTGGACATGGGAAGTTACTAGATATGGGACTTCTGGATACATGAAGTGTTACTGCGTGTGTGTGTGTTCATGTCTCTTCACATATACTCACGAGCTGTGGGAGGTGGGGCTTGGTAATTCAGTTAATGTCATTTCCGAGCGGCTCTCTGTCGGCACTGGGATCCAGCGTGGTCTCTGTATCCCAGATTAGCGGGTAACAGCTTCCAGGAGGCTGATTTTGACTCAGGAGAGGAAGAAGCAGCTAAAAACCAGAGAAGTCCAGTGGTGGAACAGCGGTCTGGGGTACTGTGACTTCCCATCACAGGAGCTGTCCTTACGAAGGCCAGGTAACTAACTGCTTATCCCGGCTCTTGGTTGAGGCGATTTGAACATCAAGTTTAAATCAAGTGATTGACCTGGGTTTTAAATTTTTGAAATTTTGTCCACTTTATTGCAGTATAATTGATGTATACGAAACTGTATATATTTGAAGTGTTGGCCTGATTTTTAAAGTCTATTCCTAAAATTGGGCAAAGCTGTGTTATCGAAATGTAAATCCGCATACCCACTGCACCCAGCAATTCAATTAGCGACTGTTGCAGACTGAATGTCTCTGTCCTCCCAAAATTCACATGGTGCAAATTCTTAGTCCTCGGTGTGATGGTGTTTAGAGAAAGGGCCTGTGGGAGGTCATTAGCATTAGATGAGGCCATGAAAGTGGAGTCCTCATGGGGGAATTAGTGTCCTTATACAGACACCAGAGAGCTTGCACGGCTTTCTCTCTGCCGTGTGAGAACGCAGCCAGAGGTGCCATCTGCCAGCCAGGAAGCGGGGCCTCACCAGACCCAGCCTTGCTGGCCCACTGATCTCGGCCTCCCCGACCTCCAGGACTGTGAGACGACATATTCCTGTTGTTTAAGCGCCCAGCCTATGATATTTTGCTTTGGCAGCCCAGGCTAAGACAGCCCCTGCCTTCCCAGGTAGGTCTCCCTTCCCGAGGTCCCTGTCATGTTCATCAGGCAGTCTAGGAAGCACCACCTTCCATCATCCACGTTGAAACTGAGCGTAGCTGTGCCCCTCCCTGGCTCCTATGGTGAGACCTTCCTCTAGAAATGGGTGACATTTCCTTTGGTGTCAGATGACAGCCAGGCAAGTGAAGGGTCCAGCTGTTTGCAGGCATGAGCCAGTGCCTTTCAGAAGGCATGTGGCAGGCTCTGGCTGCATGTGTCCACGTTGGAGAGCAGCCTCCTGGGTTCCCATAGCCTGGCTGGTGCTTCCAGATGTCAGAATGTGCGGGCCCGCCACCTCCCTGCTGTTTAATGGGCCTCTTTGTAAACCACACCAAACAGTTGTTCAAGTAACGCACGTCGTTTCGTGTGGCTGTGAGGCTGAGCGTGGCTTGGGCTTATTATTTGTTTGGGTTTGTTCCCTCCTTTGTAAACAGTGAGGAGTGTCTGCCTGCAGAATCGTCTTCTTGTCTTCTTGGCTTCTTGGCTTCTTGGCTGGATAGGGAGGGTAGAGAGAGGGGAATTCTTCCTTCCCCGCTCTGTTCTTCATGACGCAGGGGCTGCTGCAAGCTCCCAGAACCTGTTTTGAGTACCTCAGCTCTCTATGAACTGGAATATTCAGCAGTTAGAGGTGGAAGGGACTCACACTGACGCAAGCCAGCCCCAGATCGCAGCGTGTCAGGAAGGAAGGTGGAATCCCATTTCCCCATGAACTGAAGTGGGAAGAGGATATGAAGTCACATTTACATAATGGGTTCCTTGTCAGAGGCCCTGCCAAAACAGACTCCCCAAGAGGTCAGTTTCTTCCCTGGGCTGGGGAGGGGCCAGGGCTGGGTCAGCTGGGTAACCACCCTCCCCAGCACAGGAGGGAGGGGCAGTCAGATGTCAGATGTTATGAGGAGAGCCAGGGGGCATCTGGCGGGGTCTTCCCTCCGCACTGACGTCCTCCACAGGAGTTCACTAGACTCTCTGGCCCCAAAGGGGATTTCTTATAAGGAGGGGGATGCCTTATTGCAAATCTGGATCTGTAACCTGGTCCCAGACCCTGCCAGATATTCCCATCACTTTGAAAGGCAGAGGAGGAAGCCTGCAACGTCCCAGGAAAGTCAGACTTGTGCCTTTGTGGGGAGCCCTTCCATTCTCCCACTTGACTGGCGCATTCCTCCTCTCCCCAGGGGCTTTGGGTTGAAACGGCAACCTGGCCTTGATGCTGGAGTTGAACCCACTTGATCAAGTGCTGGAAGAAAAATCAAAGACTACTGAGGAGGAATCATGTGCAGTGTTTAAAATCCCTGACTACATCTCGAAACAAAAAAGATTTATTTTTTGAAGACACAGTCAGATGGCTCAGTGCCCTAAATCGAGGGAAGAGGCTCTAAAGAGTTAGGTGGAACCTGGGATGAGGAGAGATGGCGTCTGCCCCTGCCGGGGGGGGCAGCGCCCTCCCTGGCCTGTGCGTGCCTGATGGGTGTGTTGTCTTCCTTCCTTGCACATCTGTCACCTCATCTGCAACATGAGAGAAGCCGGATGAAGTGACCAAGCCCAGCCTGGGCCCCAAGTTCCCCGGCCAAGTGGAAAGCACTTGTTGAAATCCCAAGGCTGTTCAGTATTAAACATACAAGCAACGAAAGGACTATTATATTTATTGGAAACAAATCTGCAAAGATAACGCAAATGGCAAGTTTCTGGCCTCCGAATACACCAATCCCTGTGTTCTCGAACTCTGCTATCTCCTTCCTGATCAGGAGCCTGTGCTGGCATTCTGACAAAACCATTAGGGACAGGGATGCGGTGTGTAAGGGAAAATATTCCAAAACATGACACTCAACAGACCTCGGGTGGGAAGGCCTTTGCTCAGTAAAAAGTTCGGAAACCATGGTTTCAGCATTTCAGAATTCTTAACGACGGTTATGTCCTTCCCTCAACAAGACTATGAGTGATCTTTGCCGACTTTTCCAACCCTAAAATTGCAGGGTGGCTAAGGCTTCGGGTCTGGAAAGTGCTAAGCCTGCTCACGGAGAGCTCCAAGGTACCTACCCCCCACCCCCCGCAGCCCCCACGACTCTCACTCAGGTAGTGATCCTGTGTATAATGTAACCAGAACACTCCCTTTTCATCTCTGTTAATTTCCAAATTGGCTCGTTAAATCCATACATTCCAGAGACTCAGTCCAACATTCCAGGGAACCTTTCCATGGACAATCAGAGCAGGAGTTCTTTTTGGCAGGGTTTGTTTAAGCAGAGGGAATGTGAAAAAAATGACCAGAACAAATTATCTTCATCTTGCAAAGGGGACCTCAGACGGCAGGCTCTTGGTTGCTACGGCCCTCGTTTCGCTCTGACTCTCCCTCGTCCATTTTTGCTTCACAGAGACTCATAGCGAGCGCAGCTTTGGGCCTGGCCCAAGCTCACTTCCTCACATGTTTGTTGAACTCCTATTGCAGACAAGACATTGTTGACTAGCAGCTCAAGAGAGAGTCAACACGAGAAATGCCGGGTGATCTTTTCTGTGGCAGTGTTGTTGGGATGCAAACACGTAAGTGTGTTTGAAACTTCAGAGCACAGTTGCCAGGGGAGGTGTCTCTTTTGCTGCCAGATGGGTACAGAATGTGCCACACATGTGAGCGGGGCACCAGGGAATAGCTGGAATTAACAGCCACACAGGAACTGGATGCAAATAAGTAAATAACCCAAGTGCATGAAGGCCAGTTATCAGCTCAGTTTATCACCACTGCTAAATGCCAGCATTTTTTTCTTGACTCACCTTTTCCATTCCTCTGACCTTCAGAGTTTTTCCCACCTTCAGGCAGCTGAAGTTGCTCTCCGAGCTCTTCGTGCCCTTCTTTAAAGGATTGGCCTGCTCTTTTTCTCTGCAGGGCTTTGGTGGGGAGGTAACTTTCCTTTTCCCTGAAGGGCAGCTCCAGAAATTGGAGAACCAGGAGGGGTCTCTTCTAGTCCCGGTCCTTCTGGTCTGCTTACTGCCCGTCCCCTGAAGGCAGAGATAGTAAAGGACAGTCAAGCCTCGTCCAAATGTCGCCTTCTGTTTGTCACTATCTTCAGTAAGCGCGTCTTGAACACCCAGTGACTATGTATTGCCCGGTGCCTGTCTATGAAGTAGTGCCTGCTCTCAGGAACCTGCTAATTCCTGTTTGGGAGCAGGTCCATCAGATAAATACATATGAAGGTTTAAGTCGGCTTATGCTCATTGCCCTGGGATGGAGACAGCTAGTACCTAGCAGTGGCAGGCATATCATCAGTATTTATTGAACAAATGAATAGGTGCAAGAATTATAGAAATTTAGCTCCAACTCCTAGGCAAATCAGCCACCAGGCCCACCTTGTTTCTCATCTGGGCAGCAGGCCCCCCCGGCATGGTGCCTTGGTGTGACACAGAAGCAACCTCCCGAATGTGTATGCAGCCCCGCACCAGATGCACGGCTTGTCCTGTCAGTGGTCAGACTGCCCCAGTGTGTGCAGTGGCCCTACTGGGTGGGATGGGACGTGGGGAGAAATAGAGGGGTAAAGAGCACACTCTCTGAAGCCAGAGTGCTCAGGTTCATGAGCTGATATCGCCACTTGGTAGCAGCGCTTCGGTTTCCTCACCTATAAAGTGGAGGTGTAACAGAACCTACTGCAAAGGGTGTTGGGTAGCCTGTGAGAATCACTGTATGTGAAGCATTTGGAACAGTGCCTAGCACATAGTAAGTACTAATTTAGCATTAGATCTTCTTCACATTGTTATTATTATTATGGGGAAGGGCCAGGTGTCAGGGTCTGAGGGTTCAGGGAACTCAGTGCTTAGACGGGTGAAGGGCTAGGAGGAGAGGAAGCTGAAGTAGGCTCGGTGGGCTGTGGTCAGTATGAGCTGAGGTTCTGAAGTTGTAACTAACTCTCTGTAGACCTCATGTCTTATCTGGTGGGAGAGTTTCTACCATAGTAGAGACAAAAGGTCGTAGGTGAAATCGGCTGGCCAGTAGCTTTCTCCTGGCTCTGGTTCTGAGCAATAAACACCTACACACACATACACTCTCTCTCTCTCTCTCTCTCTCTCTCTCTCTCTCTCTCTCTCTCTCACTGATGGCAGGGAGTTTGACAAACAGCGTCCAGGAAACAGGCAAGATCAGGTAGGGTGGTCCAGAGCCAACTAGGTAGGCGAGGAGTTTATCTGACTGCCTGGTAGGGAAACTGAGGCAGAAGTTGCCCAGAGTTCTTCATAGACCTAACTAAAATCAGGTCTGTGACAGGCAGGCCATAAGTCCCTGCTACTGGCGTTGCTGCTCAGGGGACACCTGGCCTGGTGGGGCTTAGCCTGAGGCCCACAGGAGCAGAGTGAGCCGTTACCCTCATCCTGAGTAGGAGGGAGGTGGAGAGGGCCTGGAGACATCGGAGGCTAATGAGTTGGGGCAGGAGGGGTTTCATGGTGGCCTTGAATTGAGATGGGAGGATGGTGAAGACTTGGAGGGAGAGAACTGAGGGAAGATTGTGATGGGATTGTGCGCGACGTGAGTGATCGAGAGCCATGAATAAAGTTGTGTGCCTGGAACAGAGTGACGATGGCCCGTGCATGCAGGGGAGAAGCCTGGGATTGGACCGAGGAGAGGCCAGGGCAAGGGAGCCTTGGAAACCATGCTAGGGAAGCAGAGCCACTGGCCACTTTTTGAGGGAATTGTTACGAAGAATCAGATGATGGAATAGAGTCCACACTATTCTCTATGTCTTACTGCAGACAATTGGATTGTAAAGGAGAGGCAGGACTCAGGTGGGGCGGTGGAAGGAGCAGGCGATTGGGGGAAGAAGATGACCAGAGGCAGTCGGAGCAGTGTCTTAATTGTTGTAATCAACAGCCCAAAAAGTGGAAAGACCTAGTAGGAAGAGTGAGGAAAGGAGAGCCGAACCAGGAGAAATGTCACAAAGGAAGAAGCCCTGGGGCCTCGGGGCTGATGAGATACAGAAGACCTGTATATGGAGGCGGGGCCCTGTCTAGGAGGGGAGACGAATTTGTAGGGCTCAGGGAACAGGCTGTCAGGCAGTGGGGCCCCAGGGAGTGGGGTGGAGGCTAGAGATGAGGATTCAGGAGGCCATGGATGGGGAAGAGATGGAGCAGAGAGAGAAAGAGAGGAGACCAATGGCGGCAGTTGGGACAGCAGTCATCCTCAGGGCCGAGAGAAGGGCTGGGAGGCGTAGCAGCATCCGAAGGGGTCATAGCGGCCAGAGACCTGGGAAGCAAACGGGAGAGCGCAGCTCCCCCTGTGCCCAGCCTGCAAGACCTTCTGCATCTTTGCACAGGCTGGACCTCTGCTCAAATTCATGCCCCGCTTGCATACATGTGTGTCTATACACAACACACACACACATGCATGCAAGCACCACAGCTCAACCCCTTGACCTTCAGCTAGTGTCAGCTCAAGTCTTACCTCCTCTGGAAAACTCTGGGTGGCTCCCTGCCCACCGCCATTTCAGTTATTCCCTCCTCCCATCCCCACACCTTCTCACAGTGCTTATCATGAGGATACCGCAATTACCTGCAGTATTGTAGGTTCTCCCTGCAGACTGTGAGCTTTGCAGGGCTGCTCCCTCCATGGCGCTGCAGCCCTGGACAGTACCCAGTAAACAGTGTCCTCCCTGATTGAGGAGAATTTCTGTGCAAAGAGAGGTGGGGCAAATGGAGGTCTGAAAAAGCGCTTGGGTGTTCAGCCAGGGCCTTTGAGCCCACAGCCTGCGTGGAAGGTAGTAGAAGTGTGATCGAGAGAGAGAGAACGTGCCCCATGGTTCCACCTGCTGGAAATCACTCATCTCAAGTTGCCCGTCACCTACCGTCTGCCTGTGCTTCAGTTTGATCTGGCCGTGACCCACACCAGCCTTTCCATGTAACTTGGTATCTCTTGTTTCTGCAACCCTTTGAAGCTGTGACCTGAACCTCTCCTATGACTGGGCACATAGTAGGCCCTGGGGAAATGCTTGTTCGAATGAATCCTAGTCATCTGTAAAATGCGAACTGTTGAAAGGAGAAACTGACCACCGCTGGGGGGGTGGGGGAGGATGGAGTTCAGAGTGTCTGTTCTCTGAAGTCCTTTGAACAGCTCTGAGGAAAACAGAGCCAGTTACCAGGAAGAACACTGGTGTAAGAGGTGGGCGCCCCTCCTCTGCCACTGACCCCATGCTGGGGAAGGGGGGAAGAAACCCACATTTTCTCAGGACCTCCTGAAGCCAGGCAAGAAGCTGCACACTTTCCCCCTCAGCAGTTATCTCATGAATCCACAGAGCAGCCCTGGTATACCGGTTCACATACTGACCCATTGCCTTTGTTTTATCCAAGAATATCGGGCACCTCAAAGAGGTGAAGTGACTAGGTCAAGGCCACGGAGCTGCTCGGTTCCAGGTTGCCCGACTGCGTGTTTCTTGCGTGTCGCCGAGACTGACTCTTTCCCAAGGGCAGAGCTGCACTGGGTGTCTGATGCCTGGAGGCCCCGCAGCCCTGAGGCCTTGGGAAGTAGCAGAGGTTTTATGTTCCTTTGGTCTGAGAAGGGGCAGGAAGGCAGAGTGGGAGGGAGTGTCCTGTGTCCTGTTGAGCCCTATGACTCTAAGAGCAAAGGACCGTGTGACTTGAATACACAGTGTTTAGGGCCGAACTCTGTCTGTGGTGCCTGGAAACATTTGACATGATGTCATGAAAAACTATGAAAGTGTCTCTCCAAAGCTCCGGGAGGAATTAGGCCTTTGCACGTACGTATGTGTTTAATTTTCGGCTGTCCTGATTTCTACCAAAAAGCCGCTGGTTCTTCCTCGGAGTTGGTCCAGGCCCCTCTGTGCTTCATCTGCCCTGGGACAAGTCCTACATACCTGACTGGCTACTCTTGTCCCTTTTTCCAGGGGCATTTGGGCTGTCCTCTGTGGCATTTTTCAATCATGCGCTGTCAGGAGTTAAGAAAATTAAAACAAAGAAGGCATTTTCCCGGCCCCGAGTGGCCTGTGGATTGAGCCGGAACCTGGGGCCGGGGACGCAGGCCAAGCAGAGTCCCTTTTCTGTCACAGCAGAGTCTGTGGGAGGAGACCCAGGCCTTCCCCGTGGGAGCCGATAGCAGAAAAGGCCCAGAAGAGAACGACTGGACCTGCCTTTGGGAAGGTCACAGTGTCCCCAAGCAGGAGACAAGTCACGTGAGAGCAGTTATGTAAGAGCAGGGTAATTCCTCCTAGTCACTTGGAGCCCAGCAGACACTGAATGAGTGGAGATAGGCACAGACTAGAGGAGGGGCGGGGATGGCTCTGCTCCCTACACTGTGTGTCCCACCCTTGAGGGGCTCACTGTGTAGTGAGAGCAGCAGGCGTGCCCATGTCAGTGACAGGTGCTGAGACAGAGGGGCGTGTTCAAGGGCCTTGGGTGTCAGGGAAGAAGTCGAAGAGGAGGGGGAGTTTGAGTTAAGGAGAAGAGCAGTTAAGGGTTGAGATACAAGCAACAGCAGCTAGTGGGTGGGACCAGAGGCCTGCAGCAGCCTGGCGTCTCCTGGCGTGGGGCGAGTGCCGGCTTGGCTGCCCCCTGCACCCTGCTAAGGGCCGCTGGAAGCCCAGCTGTCAGGACAGCCAGCAGAGGCTATAAGGAGGGCTAGATTCGTCGAGGCAGGAGTGAGCTGGGAAGGCTTCCTGGAGAAGGAGGTATACCTGAGGCATCAAGGAGGGAGGGAATTAGGACAAGTAGGAAGGAAAGCAGGGAAGGAGCCCCACAGGCACGTAGAACCAGGGGCCAGATGGGAGCATGACATGGTGGGGACCCCAGACAAAGGGTGCCTTGCAGTGGCACATGGCACGATGTCTGGTTCCTTCAGATGAGGCTGCCACTCGCTTATCTGAGAGGGAGTGGATGCCAGGAAGGAATCCTTGAGTCAAGAGAAGACCCCTGCAGCAGGAGTGGCCGCTTTGCGGTCTGCCAAGTGTTTGAGTCTAGGTGTCAGATGACCTGGCTCCTGTGGCACCAAATCGTGTCCTTTACCCCGTCCTGCCTCACTTTGACTACCTGGAAAATAAGGACGTTAGAGGAGGCCTCTGGCATTTGGCGGTCACCTTGCCTTGTAACCTTGAGCAAGGAGTGTCACTTCAGAGACTCCCTGTCCAGTTTATAAAATAGGGAGAGTGAAACATCACTGCTCTGTCACCTCACTGAGCATTTGGAAGGACTGGGAAGATGGTGCCAGTGAAATCACCCCCAGAGTCAACTTCCAGACAAGCTTGAGGGGTCAGGAGACATTGGGACTTTCTTCGACTTGGTGTCCAACCAGCTAGCCTTCCTGCAGCCATCTCTGCCTCTGATGTGCTCCCCTATCCTCTCCACCGTTGTACCCTTGGGTGTGAAGACAGTACAGCTGAGCAGCACGACCCTACATCTGGAAGAACGTCCTCGGGCCACATGGCCTGGAGTCTACTCTCCCCGGTGGATGTGTCCAGTCTGCTTTGGGCCCAGGGTCCTGGCTCTGGCACTCTGAGCTCACCAAGGTTTATTTATTTATCATTTGTTTGGGGTGAAATAAGAGAGAATCAAATCCAATGGGCTGTTTTAGCAGCAGTTGGTAGAAAGAAAGGCATGTCTGTTTCTCCCGAAAGAATCCCCTGCATTGTGGCCCTGGCCCCTTGGTTGGGTTTTGGCAAACAATGCCCTTCTTTCTCCCTGTGCCCGCCGACTCGCCCCCGCCTGCCCGCCCGCCTGTCTGCCCTTGGTCCATGGGCCTGCCACTGCCCGCTCAACTTGGCTGCTGGGAAGGAAGAGAAGGAGACGCCTGAGGCCTTGGCCGCTCCGTCCAGCCTGGCCTACCAGGCCCTGCAGGACTTCTGGGGCTTCCCAGAAGGACCCCTGTGGCCACTCAGATCTCTCTCTCTGTTTGGAGCCTGACTCGATAGAAATGTGTTGAGGGGTCTGCCCTCTGCCAGGTACTGGGCCCACAGAATTGAAGCCCTCCTTCCTCCTGGTGTGAGGCCCAAGGTGCAGGTCTCAGGAGAGCCCCCATGTCCCTCTCACTACTACCAGCTAAATTTTCGTTGCCATTTTGCAGATAGACAAATGGGGGCTCCAAGGGAGTGAGCGACTTGTCAAGTTCACACAGTGAGGTATTGGTGGCTGAGATTTGGGCGCCCGTCTTTCTACCGCTCTGGGTAGAAGCAAAGGTCAGTGGGTCCGCAGAGGCGGAGGGTGATCAAGGCAGCCTCAGCAGGTGACTTTAGCGTTCCCTGACTGCTTGCCCGCAGCCGCCTCTTCTCACTCCTCCTGTAGCCTGGCCAAAGCCTCTTGTCGTGGGCAGAACAGAACCAGAGACGTAGCCTGGCCCCTGGCGATCTGCTGCTCCCTGTTCGCCTCTCCAGCTTCACCAAGTGCGTCTCCTAAAATATGGTGATGGAAGATGGTTTGACCTTGGGTGGTGGACACCCAAATACGCACATCTAGGATCGTAGAAATGTACACTTGAAACCTATGTGATACTATTAACCCATGTCACCCCAGTAAAAAATTACATCTCCTTTTCCTTTCCCTCCTCCAGTCTCATTCTGTTGCTGCGGTTCTTCAGCACACCAACTCATTTTGGCCTCAGGGCCTTTGCACTTGCAGCTCATCTGCCTGGGGCCGTTTTCTCCTAGGCTGGCATGGCTGGTCCTTGACCGAGAAGGGGGCCACTTGATTTAAATGGTCTCCTTCCGCTCAACACTCTTTAACTCCTTACCTTCCTCTCCTTTTCTTTATAGCATGTGTCGCTTCCTGAAATTGTAGTACTTATATTCATACATGTTGTATCTCCCCTACTAGGATGTAAGCTCCTTGCTCAGCCCATTCTAGGAGCCTGGTAAATATGTGTATTTTTTGAGTGAATGAATGAATGAATGAGTGAATGAATGAATGAATGAAATGTTATGTCTTGATTTTCAGGGACTTTTTCTCAAAATATTTTATTGTTTCCTCCAGTAAATTTCTGGGACCTTGAGGATACAAATCCCAAGAACCATGACCTACAGTTATGGCCATGGGCTGATGGGAAGACGCCAGTAGAATTAGGCAGAGAACTTAGGTGACCAGGCTTCAGAATCAAGCATACTGTGGGACCCTGGGCAATTTCCTTAGCTCATTGTGCCTTGGTTTCCTCATCTATAAAATGGGAGTAATAATAGTACTTCCCTCAAGGATTACTTTGAGTAGTGAGTTAATAGATGAAAAGCACTTAGGATAATGCCGGCCCATAGTAAGCACTATATTAGTGTTATCTGTAGTTGCTATTATTATTATTATTATTTATTAGCTACTTTTTACTATTATTAGTACTAGTAGGTACAGTTATTATTCCAGCTCAGCTGTGGCATTGACAGCCCATGTATCCTCACGTTGGTCATGGAACTTCCCTAAGCCTCCGTTTTCTCACCTATAGTTATTGATAGTATACTAGTCTCACAGATTTGTCATGGGGATGTATTGAAAAAATACACATCAAATGCTTAGCAAAGTCATGGGAGCTGAAGACCTATGGACAGAGGAGAGAGACCGCGGTTGCGGGAGGGGGCGAGGAGGCATGACCGGAGGTGGGGTGGGCCAGGCCAGTGAGCGGAGGTGATTCAGAGGCAGAGAAATGAAGAGGATAAGGAATCAAGAAAAGGGAAACACCTTGGAATTTTGAGGGATAAATACAGAGAGTAAGATGCCAAAAAGAAGGGAAGGGAGAAAGGCCATCTTATTCTGTCAATTGGGAGGGTCCTGGAACCTCGTTGAGGAGGAAGGGTTTTGCATTCCTCTTCCCAACAAACCAAGTGCCAAGAGAAGAATTTGGAGTGAGATCTTTGAGCTGGGTTTCCTCTCTATCACTCTCCTGAAAATATTTAAACATATTTATTGGCCTCTTTTTAAAATCTAAGGAGTGGAGAGAAGCTCATTTGGGGTTTAAATCTGAAGACGGTCCTTTATGGCAAACCTGTCTCCTTGCCCTTAGGTCCGGAGCATCAGGAGATGAAACGTTAAAGGCCTGAGAGATGTATTTACCACCAGGTACTCCAGGGACCACAGGCTGGCCAAGGTGACAGTGGCTGGGGTGACAGATTTGAAAGTTTGATGTTGGACTTGACCCATTTTATCTTTGATGATTCTATTTTGCTTATGAACCTTTAGCTGGTCTGTCTGCTACCTCCAGGTGATGCTCTTAGGATAACAGGACTGTTGTGCCCACTATCTCAGAACCCATCCCCATTATTTCAGTCTTTGACTCCAATATTGTAGAACGTGTGTCATTGGGATTCCAGAACTTTATACCTCAAGATCACAGAGCCCATGGCCCTTAAACTCCAGAATTTTGGTCACCTTGAGTTTTAGAGCCGCGTCAACAAAAGTCCCAAAGCAATTTCAGGTGCTTATCTGACTTCAGATGCATGCTGTCTGGTCTACTCTGGCCCTGCCTTTCCGGCCCTGGCAGAATTCTGGACCCAGGAATCAAGTCTGGCCCTGGGCCTCCTGGTAGGCTGAGCTGAATCACCAAGCATGCACCTGGCTAGGCCTCAGTTTCCTCACCTCTAAGATCTAGATAATAAACAACCCAGAGGGTGCTTGTGAGGATTGAGAAGATCAAGTGTTGGAAAGGAAAGTGCTGCACAGATGTGAGCTATTCCTATTTTAGTGCCTGTCAGCCCTGCTCAGCGTCAGCATCGTGACACTGGAAAATCCAGCTACGTGCCCTGCTTGTCTTGGCTTTCATTTGCTCCATGGGCCGTGTCCACCCTTTGCTGTTTGCCCAGATTTCTAACTCAGCCCACTTTCTAGCTCCTCCAGCCCTCTCTCCTGGTTTCACTGTTTTTCAGCTTCTCTGTGCATTTTCCAGAAGTGCCCAAGTGACAGTGAATTCCTCCCCTTCTCTCACCCTCTCTGTTCATGCCTAAATTATAGCACTCTACAAAGCTGCTTTGTATATGGGCCATACACGAGTGTGTTACTCATGTTATTATGCTCATTACCTCCTACGCCCTGTGACTATGTGTCTTTGGTGTCTAACACCATTGACTGACCTTGAGTGAAGCTCCTGGCCTTTCTGAATTTTAATTTCCTCACTGTTAATATGGGGAAAGTAACACATACCTCAGGAGGCTGTAGCGAGACACAACAAACAGAATACTAGCCTTGAAGCATTCAAAGGAGCTTGCACTTAGTAGGTACTTAACGTAAGCATTAGGAAAGATGACAAAACAAAGTGGGAAGAAGAATGTAAGCTTTGAACCGGAGTTCAAACCACAGCTGTGTTCTGCCAGAACTCTGTGACTTTAGGCAGTCTGCTTAACTCTCCTAAGCCTCAACTTTCCCTTCCTAAAAATTCTTCAAACTGGCATGACGGGACTGCAGGAAGATTTGGTGCTAATGTTAGTAAAATGCATAGAAATGAGCAGGTACTTATTATTATTGTTTATCTTTACCTCCTTGTGGAAGAAACCTAATCTTAGTTATCTTTTTGCACCCCCTTGGGCTGTTGCATGTAGCACAACTTAGCCTCTGAAGTCAATTGAATTAGCAGAACCAATAGTGCTGATGGAAGAGACTACAAAGTAGTGAAGGGGGAATAGAGATAGTTCCCAGCTCACCTCCCAGCTTCATGAGGTCGGCATTGCCCTGATATCAGAGCTAGAAAAGACATTACAAGAAAGAGAACTATAGGCAAATAATCGTGCTGTGTCAGGAATGTGGACTGATGCAAAAATTTTTAACCAAACATTAGCCAATCAGATCCAGCAATATATATATAAAGGACAGTACATCATGACTCAGGAGGGACTGCAAGGCTGGTTTCAATATAATCAATCAATATAATTTGTTGTATTGACAGAACCCATATGATCTCATTAAATACAGAAAAGGCCTCTGACACAGTTCAACAACTGTCCATAATAAGACTCTCAGTAAACTAGGATTAGAAGGGAACTTTCTTGCTCTGACAAAGGACGTCTACAAAAAACCTGCAACTAACGTCAAACATATGGTGAAAATTAAATACCTTTCCCCTAAGATTGGGAACAAAACAAACCGCCTTTCTGATAAAGGACTCGTATCCAGAATACACTATAAAGAGCCTCAAAACTCAATAATGAAACAAATGCAATTTAAAAATGAGTAAAAGATCTAATTCTTTTTCAAAAGAAGATATATGGATGGCAAATAAGCACATTAAAATGCTTAATATCTTTAGTCATTAAAAATACAAATTAAAACTTCCATGAGAATTATTAGAATTGCCATGTTATTAGAATTGCTACAATGAAAACTGAAAATGCCAAGTGTTGACAAGATTAGGAGCAACTGCCGCTCTCAGCAGTGCAGCAGGGAATGCAAAGTGGAACAACCACTCTGTAAAGACAGTTTTGCAGTTTATTATAAAGTTAGGCATACATTTTACACACCTGGAAATTCCACTCCTAGGTATTTACCCATGTGAAATAAAAGCCTATGTTCACACAAAAACTGTGCACAAATGTTTATGGTAGCTGTATTTGTAATCACCCAACACTAGAAACAACCCAGATGTCCCCAAACTGGGAAATTAATAAATTGTGGTATGTTTGTACAATGGCATACTGCCCAGCAAAGCAAAGCAAAGAATTGCTGATACAGACAACATGGACGAATCCCAAATATGTTATGCTAAGTGAAAGAAGTCAGACTCAAAGGCCCATGCACTGTGTGATTCATTTATATGACATTCTTGAAAAGGAAAAAACTAGAGACTAGGCTCCCAGACTAGTTTCAGGCTACTGCTACATCGCTTAGTTTCAGGGTACTGCTACATCCCTCTTCAAGACTTACTCTGGAGGCATGTCATCTCCCTAGACTAGGGCAACAGCCTCCTCATTGCTCTCTTGGCCTACCTGCCTTCTGCCCCGTGTACGTGCTGTCCCATAGATCTAAAGCAGAAAGGCACACCCAGCCCCTCCTTTCAAAGGCTCCCCATTGCCTGTGCGGTGCGGTCTGAATCCGTCCCATAGCCCATGATGGCTTCCCCAGCCCCCACCCCAAGTTCCAGGAATACTGAACTATTTTGTATTTTCTGTTGAAGTCAGGCTCAGTTCTACCTTGGTACCTTTGTGGGGCTGTTTCCTGTTCCAAAAATTTCAGCACCTTTTTATCCATTCTTCTCCACCTCCAAGGCTCCCCTGAGACACTCTCTCCTGGGGAGTCCCCCCAGGACAGAGCTACATACTCCCTCTTCTGTGTTCCTGAGTCAGCCTGCTTGTTACATCTCTGACTGTGGTGGCCGCGGCTGTCATCCAGTCGGAACACTTTCCCTGCTCTGCCCCGCACCCCCCTGACCTTCTGCAGGCATTACCCCCAGCAAATGGCTTGCACATCTAGCTCTGTCTTGGCTTCTGCTTCCAGAAGGACGTCTCATTGGTTATTCCTTTTTTTCTCCTGTTGGTCTTTACTTTTTCCTCTGCAGGATCTTAATTCATGCATCTATTAATTTGTTCAACAGACCCACCATTCACAGTGCCCGCCATCCACAGCTCAGTGCCAAGGTTGCTGTCTTTCCACTGCACCCAGCTGGTTCTAACACGTCTGTATTTGCCCTCTGCCCAACACACACAGGAATTCCATGTCCTGTGGCCCCTCCAATCTTGGGCTTATGCATTCCTGGGTCTTGCAATGCCATCTCTTATTCCCTAGTTAGCTTCGTCCTTTCAGACCTTCTGCAAGTCTCGGGGGATGGCACCTAGAGTGTTGACAGCTCACTACAGTGAATGGCATGTATTAGGGGGCAGACACTACAAGTTAAATGTCTGAGTGACTTTCACATGACTGTTGTCAGGATTGATGAGAAGAGATAATGTGGGCAAAGCAATACACACGTGGGCAGGCAGGCAGTAGGTGCATAGTAAATACACATGGTTGATTTCCAGTAAATTTCATTTGATGGCCTATCTCACAGACTGGATCTGATGTTTCCTTCTATTGTATTCTGTGTTTTTAATTTTGTTTTCTGTTGATGCATCTCGTGTGTAGCTGAGAAAGAGAAAGACAGTGGAAACTTCTCCACTGTATTGTATTATTTCTTCCCTGAGACACAGGACACAAATGTGCATGCCTTCTGGGGTGGCCCCACACCAGGATGGAGTCAGGAGACCTAAGTGTTAGCCTGGGCAGCTGTGCCAATAGCTTGCTATGTGGCCCTGTCCTCCTTTGGGCCTCAGCTGCACCAACTGCAGTAGAGAATCAGGCTCTGAATTCCGTCATCCTTACAGAGCTAAGATTCTGCGATATGGCCCAGAACCATCGGAAAAGAACGTGGATATGGACTTGGATATGGTTGGGGTTTTTGGTTTGTTTGAGATTGTGCTTTTTCCTCTTCCCATCTCCTTTCTCTGTGAAGGCTGAGAGTTCATCATATTGACCGGTAATACGAGAAAGTTATAAAGATGCTCAAAAAACACTTTATAACTTGACGTGAATTGTACGTTACAAGTTCCCTGAGGGGAACATAGGTCTCTTTTACTCACATGTGAAATTTCTTGCCAAAAGTGGGGGAAGAAGAGGAACATTTATTACATGCTAGCTGTGTGCCCGTGTCCTAGTATAGAGATTGTGTGTGCATGTCCTCACTGAACTTGCAAAGTCCCATTCTGGGGCAGCCAATGTTATTCTCGTGGTTTTGACTGGGAAACTAACACTCAGAAGAAGAAGCTTTCCTACAGACTTAGAACCACCAAATGATTGAATTTTGAACCCACTGCTCCCTGGCTCCAAAGCCTGTGCTCTTCTTTTGAGATCCAGTGCTTTTACATTTAGGTTCTCAAATAAATAAATAAATAAATAAATAAATAAATAAATAAATAAATAAATAACTCAAAGCTGCCGACTCTTTGAAAATCGCAAGTCAGTGGATACTTGGCCAAAGAAAGTAAGAAGCAAGTGCTGTTAGGTAGCCAGCCTCAAAAAGGCTGGGAGCTTTTTAATCCCAGCTCTGTCCCCCACCAGCCTTGCAGCCTTGGGCAAGTTCCTCAACCCCCCCTGCTTCCATTTCTTCATCTGTAAAATGGGTGTAATAATAGTATCTATCCTCTAGGTTGTTATGCACCCCAAGTAAGTTAGTACACAGTGCCTGCCTATGACCTAGTAAATATGCGGTGTTAGGAATTATTCTCCTTAACATTATTATTATCGTTGTTGTGGTCGTTGTTATTTTGATCCAAGCCTGGGATCCGGTGGATTTCTGCTGCCTGTTCTGCTGTGGAGAGCACTAGGTGGGTGGCAAGGGATGTCCTTCTGGGGAATGTCATTGTGGCTGCTAGGCCACAGTCCAGCCCATTTACTCATGGAGAGGAACCGCACAGCGCCTGAGCCCTGCTTGGCCGGGGAGACGATAGCCTCCTGGAGTGTCGCTTGCAGATTGCTGGAGCAGGACCCTGAACATGTATAAACACCCCAGGCCATGGAGACACTGCCTCCCCCTGCGCCGGGCCCTTCACCCAGCCCCACCCGCTCCCAGCCCTGGCCCTGCTCTGTCTTAAGAGCTTAAGTGCTCTTGGCTAGTGAGCCCAAGAACTGCTCTGCTTATTCTCCAAAAAAGCAAGAGGCTTGTGCTCCCCTGCAGTGGGAAAACAGGACAACGTGAGTGGTATACCAGGACCTCCTGGCATCCCGGCGAGTCTGGGGATCTAAGAACAAAAGGGGCAAGAAATCATTTCAGAGCAGCCCTCCAACACCAGGTGGGAATGAATCTGACAGCATCACTCCCCTCCCCCGAACGTGTTCATTCATTCATTGGACAAACATTTCCTGAGCTCCCTGTGTTGCAAAACAATGTGAATAAGAGTTAATTTGATAATGGTATAGTACTGACAAATAATTATTAAACACATAAAATACTAGGCATTGTTCTAAGAACCTCGCAACTGTGGGTTCACTTAATCCTCACAATAAAAGCCGGTGCATAACTTCTGTGATTATCCCTATTTTATAGATGAGGAAGCTGAGATACAGAGAGGTGAGTGACTTGCCCAGGGCCCCACAGCTGCTGTCATCAGAGAAGGAACTCAAATCCAAGAAACTGGGCTTCCGCACTGCCACTTCTCACTTTCCAAGAGATGTAGGCAGGTCACGCAGTTCCTCAGCACTTTCTCATGCCTTCTTTCAGCCTCACGACAACCCTACCAGGCATGCAGAGTTATAGCCTGGTGTACAAATGAGAGGACCAGAGCTGCGAAATGACATGGCCAGGCTCATACAAGCCAGTGACCAGATTAAATTGGAACTCAGGTTTCCTGGCTCTTAATGTAGTACTTTGGTGTTTTCTCCCCTGGGCTGCATTGTGTGTGCATGCACAGATATCTGCATGTGTGTTCATATGTGCTCACAGGCACCCACTTCTGTGTGCACGTGTGTGGGCAGGTGTGCACACGTGTGTGCTCAGAGGGGTCAGACGGGTTGGGGAGGTTGCTGAGAACAGTGTGGCTGGTAGGAACTCTGAGGGATTCTAACCTAGTGACCTAGCTGTGCATCCTGGCTCTACCACTGAGGTCCTGGCACCTTGATTAGGTCCTCTCCCTCCCCTGAGTCTCTGCAATAGGATGTGGGGTGGGCAAGGAGAATCTCCGAGCCCCTGTTCTCTGTCATTCTCTGCTGCTGAGGGGCTGCAGTGAGCAGAGAGGAGGTACGTAGAGAGCAAGATGTTTGGGACCAAGACAGAGAGTGGGGAGCGGGTAAGTGTGGGCAGAGAGTGTCATTCATACGCCCCTGCTGCTCTTCTGGGCTGGTGTCCAGGAATAGCTGTGGTGAGGACTACATTTTTAAAGTGGGTCTTAATGTTTTTCACTGCTGGAAAATATGCCTTTATGGGCATTTTTGCCCTCCAAGTTCCTGGACCGCGATGCCTCCCACCCCCCACCCCAAGCTCCCGCCCACACTACTCACTTTATTTTCCCTCTGACTGAAGCCTGTCTATCTGTGTTCCCACATGCTGCCTCTGTCCCTTGCTTGCACATGGAAGAGCAGGCACAGGTTTTGTTGCTGTCTGCATCTGTGTACCAGGAGCATGTGACTGGGGAGATGTGACTAGGTTCACGGCTGGGTGGTGAGGTCCTGCCCAGGAACCAGCCTGGCAGATGGGGCAGAGCACTGCAGCAGGGCGCAGGAGGCTCACGGGGCTGGCGCCGCTGCTCTTCAGGTCACGAGAGGAAATACAGTGGTCATCACTCGTTGAGACCTGGTGGTTGGCATGTGGCCTCTGTATCAGACAGTCACGGTCAACCCCAGCTCAGTCCTTTCCAAGGAATGGGAAATGAGATAGTAATAGGAACGAGAATAATAATGAGATCATAAATGAGGTGATAATAACACCCGGCCATAATAACCCCCAACACATTCCATCATCCTTTTTATTGTCTGTGCAATGCTCGCGGCCTGACGGTGGAGACAACTCACGAAACGAGAGGGTGAGATCCTGCTGCACCAGAGCCTGTGAGGTGCAGGCAAGCACCTTGGAGCAGGAGAGATTTTCCAAGGTTGTTCCTTGAAGAGTCAGCGTTGACAGGACAGAGAAGAGGTCTAAGGGCATGGTAAACAGAGGAGCAGGGAGTGTGAGCTGCCGCCCTGGGGCAGTTGCATGGTGCTTGAGGCCGGGGAGAAGCTTGATGTTGTTGGGATAAAACAGGCATCAGGGATGGTGTGGGACAACAGGCTGGAAAATCAGGTTTGGGGCCGAGTTGTGACCAACCTTCCATGATAGAGTTTTTACTGGGGCATCGAAGCCCTGCAAGGCTTTTAACTTCACCTGGATCTCAGAAGGCCCACCCTGGGTGCCGTGTGCAGGACAGACTAAAGCGGAAATGGGGGAGGCAGGCTGGCCAGAGAGGAAGCTATGGAACGATCCAGAAGAAGGGTCCCAAAGGCCTGACCTCCGACAGGCTCTGACACATAGGATACTCTGTGTAGACGTTTGAATGAATAACTTGGAAAGAGGGTACAGACTTGCTGTGCGACCTTGAGTTATTTACTTGTCCTCTGGGGACTCCAGTTTTTCTCTCTGTTAACCATGACAATGAAATAGTCTCGTGATTAATATCAGAGTTAGGCCCCTGGCCCAGCTTCTCACTAGTTGGGTGACTGTGGGTGAGTTAACCTGTCAGAGCTACAGTGATTTTTATCCCCCAAAGGGCTTAACAATAGTATATGCTTCAGGGGGTTGCTGAGAGGATTAACGGAGGGACCCAGGAGGCACACAGGGCACGGCGCCTGGAGGATAGCAAGCCTACGGAACTTATCTCGCATCGTTGTTGTTTACTGCTATCTCATTTATTACTATTCTTGCTATCATTTTGATCTTTTATTACTATTCCACGATAACGAAATGTCTTAGCTAGTTAAACCGCCGTGTCCGTCCTTGCGTCCTGGCTCCTGTGCTCCGGCTGCCCATTGAGTACCCTCGCCTTTGCCATATTGGCTTTTTTGGACGTCACCTTGCAGAACCTTTAAACCTCTCTACCTACTCTGTCGATCCCATCTTTCCACACCAACCCCTGTCCAAAGTGGGACTGACTAGTTAACAGTGCTTACAGAACCCTGGCGGGCATTAGGAATTCAAGGCTCTCACAGTGTGACCACAGGGACCTTGGCCTTGTCCCCTTCCTCAGCGCTGTTACCTTAGCACGAAGACTGGAAAGCTCCCCCTGCCTCTGGATCTTTCCCTGAGCTGTTTCTTCCTCCTGACTCCTTGTCTCTCTGCCTGTCTCTCCCTCCCTCTCTCCCACACACAGGCACAAATGCACACACGCTTACTTTTCTGTGGGCTTCTGAACCCGTCACAGTCAGCCTCTTATCCCACTTCTTCCAGAAAGCCTTCTCAGATCTCTGCTTCCAGGCACAGATCCCCAGCTGGGAGGTCCCCAGCACCTCCCGGAGCCCCGTTTGTCTCTTGTAAGCATTCGGTAGGGCAGCCAGGGCATTCTCTTTGGCTGCGCGCATCGCCACCACCCCGCACATCTCAAGTGCCGTGGGCTTCGTGCACGAGTTGAATTGAACCCGGCCTGACACCAGCGTTTTACAGGTGGGAGCACAAGGTTTCACCGAAAAGATCCCTCTGCTTGCTTCCCGGCCCCAGGCCCGGGGTGCAGGATCCATCCGGGATCCCCTGCTGTTAGGAAACTTAAAGCCATAGAAACACTACTTCTCAACCGCCGCCACCAAAAACATGTCTTTTCTCAACTGAAGTCTCAGGAAACACACTGGTTCTTGAGGCAAGAGAGAAAAATATCTCTTCGCAGTGGTTTCAGAAAGAAGACAGACTGAAGCACGTGTCTTTGTGTACACCTTCCCATCCCCAGCCCACCATTCAGGTTCAGCCCAGGACTTGAGACAGAACAGAGTATGGTTTTGAGCTAAACAGACAGGACAATGAAAAGGCTTGGGGGAGGCCATATTGCAGAGACGGACAGAGCTGGGACCAGAACAGTCCAGAGGTCTTGTGACTCTTTAGGCCTGAGTTCTCTCTCCCTTGTCCCCTCTGCTCTCTCCTCCACCTCCCCTGCCCTCTCCATACCTGGAGCCTGAGCCCTGCTCACCGCAGAGAGAGAGGTCTCGTGAGTGGACTGTGCATCCCTTTCTATTTGGCATCCAGTCTCTTCCAGGCCTGAACCCCCTCGGTCTCACCTAATTTCCCTCAAGCCTTGCTCTGCGGGCCTGTGCCCAAGGTTTGGTAGCTATGATATGTAATTTAGGCCCCGTTTGCGGCTGGCAAAATATATAATGAGGAGTAGGGCTGGAGAATGATAATATTGTTGGAGACCGCTGTGGGCATGGGGTGGAAGCTAGGGGTTTTCCCGTTTCCTCTTGGAACAAAAAAGTCAAGACAGATGTGTGCCCTCCCCCACCCTAACCCTTCACTAAGTCTGGGGTCTTTGCCCCCTCTTCCTGGTATCTGGGTTTGGGATATTGCCCTCTGTCATCAGCTGCAGTTGCTGAGGGCCTAGCTGAAGGACAGTTGGCACCAGCTGACAGGAGGTGGAAAGGCTGACCTTGAGAGAAGATGCTTTTGTGTCAGTGCTGGGTGTCTCAGTCTTCACGACCCCTGCTCCCTTATCGGGGAGCTCTGAGCTCCCACTTGTCACGAGAAGCTTGTTTTTAAAAATCCTGTCCTTGTTAGAAAAGTAGAAGTGTTGGGGCCTGTCTCTAACTCTCTGAGTCGCCCTGGACAAATCCCTCTTCTGGGCCTCTGCTTCTTCATCTACAATAAGGATGATGATGACAGTGATGGCAGTGATGATGATTATGCTTGTTTATTCATCAATATGTTGTAAATGGTTTCCACCTATATATTCCTTAAGCCATTCCAATGTAATAGGTACATTATCATCCCCTTTCTGCAGATGAGACAACTGAGGCATTGAACCGTTAGCTTGGCAAAGCACACAGCTCATAAACGGGAGAAACAAGAGACCTTTGACAACAAGGGGGGAAGAGTGGAATTTTCAAAGTTTCCTTCCAAATCCAAAATTATAATGGCAATCTAATTTTTTAATTTCTCCTCTTTTTTCATGCTTTCTCATTTGTCTGTGTGGTACCCCTCCGTAACTGGAGGCATCCTTTCATATAATACAATTTCTACCCATTCTTCAAGATAGCTCCCCCACCAGCATTCCCCTGACTTCTCCAGGCCTGGTAGAGCTCCCCACCATCACCCGGGGCCCCTCATTGTCTGTCTGTCCTTTGACCCCATCCCAGCCAGGTCCTGATGTCCTTTCCTTTTGTGTTTCCACCCCAGCACTCCGTGGGTTCATAGCTGGGAGGGGGCAGGGTTTTGCCCATCTCTCTCTGCCCCAGTACCAGGCCAGTCTTCGACTAGACTGTTGCTTAATCCACATTCTTTGTGAGTCTATTAATGATGTGGCATCAAGTTCAGGATCTCAGCCCCAGGTCAGCCAGTCTCTCTGATCCTTGGTCTAACGGAGCATCGCACCCTCTGCGCTCAACCAGGACTGTTGTTAAGAATGGTATGTGTGTGCTCTCTCTCTCTCTCTCTCTCTCTCTCTCTCTCTCTCTCTCCCTCCCTTCCCTGACTTCATCTGAGAGAGAGGAAGAGACCTTGTAGTTCTTGAGCCCTTCCTGGGTGCCAGGCACTGACCTGGGTGCTTCCCCACATGTTCTCCTGGTTACTACTCCGAACAGCCCTGCAAGGCAGCAGCTCTTAGCCCTATTTTTCCATTCGACGCTCAGGGAAGGGAGGTAATTTGTCCGAGATAACATAGTTAATGAGTGGCAAAAATGGATTTGCCCATGGGTCTGCCTGCCTGCAAAGTCGATATTCTTTCCTTCTGTGGCTTAATTTCTCATAGTGAAAATCACCAGACATGGTGGGACCTTTGGGATGCCTCTTCCGGGTATGAGAAATGATTTAGGTGATAGTTTAGATACCTGAACATTGGTGTTTCTAGGCCATTTCAGTGACATAAGCAGCTAGTGGGATGGGATATTTGAAATCAGGACTAACCCAGAAAACTCGGGTCTTTGAGTCCCTGCTGAGATGTAGCATTTGTCTCTGCAGTCACATCTCGCTTGCGCATTAAGCATTCATTCACTGCTTTTTTGAGGCTACTTAAATAGTGTGTCGGTAATAAGGGGCTACGCTCATTCTGCTACCTGCTTTGTGCAGTGGAGGCTGTCTTCACAGCAGTCCGTTTCTGAGCCCTCGTCTTGTGCGGGGTCGGACCTGCCCCTGGCCCTGGAAGCCTCAGTCCAGCAAAGTGTAGAGGAGACTGATTGCTGCAGTGCAGTGATGACAGGTGTGGAAGCCCAAGCTAGGAGGTGATGTTTGGAGTTGGAATCTTCTGAATTCAAGTCCAGCTCCATTATTTCACGGCTGTCTGGGCTCAGGCAAGTCACTTAACCCCTCTGAGCTTTTGTTCCCTCAGCTGTAAAATGTGGCTAAAGGTAGTGCCTCCCAAACAGGGATGGGGTGGAGATTATATAGGTAAGTTGCATCCTGCACTCAGCACAGTGCCTGGTGAAGAGGAGCGCCTGGGTATGTAGCAGGTCTACGTGTTCTTGTTATATATACTCTGCTAGGGAAGGTTTACAGGGAGTAGAGGCTGACTACCTGTAGGCGGATGGGGTGTCCGAGGAGGCCTCTTACAGGAGGCGACAGCAGAGCTACCTCCTGAAGGATGAGCAGGGGTTTAGCAGGTGGATAAGGAGACAGGCGTTACCGGGGTTGGGCCGCCTTGTCCAGAGCCCCCTTCACTGTGAGCTCTTTTGTCTGCTGCTTCTGACTCAGACCGTGCCTTCTATTTTGAGAGGAGAGGAGCAGGCTCATTTGAGTGCCATCACGAAGGTTCTTTAGGACTCAGGAGATGCCTCGTTGCGACTCTTCTTGGAATTCCAGGCCACTAGATTCCTCCTCTGACAGCCCCACCGAAAGCCCTGTGTCAGGCCCTGAACTCCCCCGACCCCTACCTGCCTTGCTCGGAAATGTGGACGATGACGAAAAGAAGGCATGGTGCTGTTTGCAGCTCCATCAACTTTGGAAGCAGATCATGAGAATTTTCTGAATCTGGGCCCCCAGCCAGAAGGCATTTATAATCAGACACGGAGCAATCATTAGAGCAGAAACAATAAATTACAACAGCACGAGAGAACTCCCCAAAGCTGCTCACGCAAGTGGGAACCCAGTGCTAGCAGGCTCGAGGCCCTCTTGCCCCTCCCACAGCCAGCCAGGGTCCCCTGTGCCCCACCACACTCAGGCTGTGTCCCCAGACACCTTCGAGTGGCCTGCAGCACCACTGCCTGACCCGTGTTCACTCTATGAACTGAGGGAGGTGGGTGTTGGAGTGGGAAAGGGTCTCCACTAAAGCACCTTCGGGGTCAGGCCCTGGAGAGGTGTGGGGTCAGCCTAGTGTGGTGGAAAGAACTGGAGATTTGGGGATCAGAAGACCTGTGGGCAGGACTCAAGCTGAAGGACCACGATAAGTCACCGCCTATCTCCAAGACTCAATTTCCTTGTCCGCGAAGTGGGCATAATAGTATTTCCCATCTCACAGGGTCGTTGTGAAGATTAATTTGTTAAACAGAGCTAAAACTTGGCTCACACTAAGTGCTTCCTTCTACCATCTGCCCGTGCTGTGCAGTAGAGCAGGCGTTAGCCAACTGTAACTATTTAAATTTAATTTAAACTCAGTTAGATTAAAATCTCAGTTTCTCAATTGCACCAGCACATTTCAAGTGCTCCACGTGTTGGGTGGTCACTGTACTGGGCAGCACAGGTCCAGAGTCTTCCACCACTGCAGAAAGTTCTCTTGGACAGAGCCAAGCCCTTGATTCATGTACCACCTGGGAGAAGTTTGGCCTAGCAGACACTCACCAGGCCAGGCCATGGGGTTACAAAGATGATCAAAATGCTCCTCTGTCTCCCAGGGGAACACAGCCTACCAACAGCGACTCACAAATGGCATAAGGAGTGCCAGGATGCTGGGCCAAGAGGCAGGGACCTGACAGGTCTAGAGAGAGTCAGAGAAGGTTCTCTGGAGGCAGAAGGCCTGAGCTGATGTGTAAAGAATGTAAGGTGGAATGACATTCCGGGTAGAGAGGCAGAGGGGATGGCATTTCTAAAGATATGGAGCTGAAAAACGGAGCTTCTGTTTGAGCATGGGAGACTCCGGTAGGTCACTACTGCCAAAGTATGAAGTGTGAGGTAGAGAATGACACAGGGCACAGGGGCCCCACCGAGGAGGACCCTGCATGCCCAGGAGGGCTCAACGTTTCTGGTTTGCTCATTGCTCCGTCCTCCCCTCATCTGTGCTGGTGCTGAACCACTGAACCTCAGACCCTGAACTGCTGGTGCCACTATATTCTGAGCTGGTCATTTGACAGCTGATAGCTGGTGTAATCCTCCCAGCAGTCCTGTAATGAATCCTCATGTGAAGATGAGGAAACAGTGATTTGGCCAGAGTCAGTCAGCCATTCAGTGGCAAGGCTACGACTGGCTACCTGTGGTCTCCCCATTCTGAACATCATAGGCTGTGCCACGTCAGATGTTCTGGTCAGTAAACTATACCTACCTGGTTGCTTGGTTCCTTGTTCACAGTTTCTTCCCCTGCCATGCGCAGTGTGGATTTTTGCTCATCCCTTCTCTTCCCTGCATTGATTTCCTGTCCCTACTGACCGTTCAAAGCACACAAGCTGCACTAGCTAGCTCCGCTCTATAAAACACTTTCCTTGACCCAACATCCCCCCAGCCCCTGCCCTGTTTCTCAGCTTCCTCCAGTGACCTGGGTGTCCCCACTGTCCCCTTCCTTGTTTCCCAGTCTCTTCTCCATTCAACTGTATCAGTAGTTCATCCTCACTGTTGCCCTGACACACCTTTTGTTAAAGTCACTACATGACTCCCATTTTGCCAAATCCAACTATCCATCATCTTAGTTATCTCCTGGACGGACCTCCTTGGTATGTGCTTAAGGTAATCCCATTTGACTCCAAAGTCCTGAACACCATGTTTGTTGTCCACTTATACTGTCCCTTTGCCTGATGGACACATGGAGAGGTCTTAGAATTGGGGCCAGGATTTATAAGGACTCAGTAGGTATGCTGATCACACCTAAATTTATATTTCTAGCCTGGAGTTCTAGACAAGTGTCTCCAACTAGTTACTCAGCAACTCTTCTTTGAGGCCTGTCAGGAATCTTAGGACTCTTCATGTCAAGCACTGCCCCCCACCCTGCTCCTCCCCGAGGCTGCTTCTCGGTGAATGGCTCAGGCCGAGACCCACGAGCCACCTTTGATTCCTCTCTTCTCCTCTCCACCCTCGGATCCAGGCCATCAGAAAGTCCTGGCTGTGCCACTGCACTCTGAATCCTGCCCCTCACCCCCTTCCCCGTCGCCACCATTTTCATCCAAACCACCCATGTGAGTCGTAGGAGCCTCCCCATGGGAGCCCTTCCTGCGGCGCAGCTCCCCACCTGCAGAAGCCGGGGAACCTTCTTCGCCTGGAGCATATCGCTCCCCACCCCTGCCGAACGCTGCCGGGCCGTCTTCCCTTCTCACGGAGAACAGAGTGCCAAGGCTTCTCCTGGTCTCCAAGGCCTCTTGGTCTCCCAGCGGCTTCGTCGTCCTCCAGCCTCTCTGGCTGCTTTGCTGTCCGTCAAAAGAGCTGATGTCCCCAGTGCAGGCTGCTTGCCGTTACTCTCCCCCTGTCCCCACATGGAAAGCTCTTCCTGTGGCTCATTCCGTGGCTGGTTCCCTCCCTTTGTTAAGGCCTCGAATCAAATATCACATTTCCAGAGAGGCACCATCTTAGAAAGTAACCTCCCTGTCACTCTATATCCTTTTATTCGGCTTTATTTTCCTCATGATACTTGTCACTACTTGACCTTTGGGTTATCTATCACCATGCAACAAACCATCGCAGACTTGGTGGCTTAACAGTCCCTTTATTATGCTCGTGACCTGTGGGTCAGGGATGTGGGCAGGGAGCCGCTGGGCCATCCTACTCCCCGTAGCATCCTGTGAGATCACTTGGGGCATTCAGCTGGCAGCTGGGCTGGTGTGGAGAATCCAGGAAGATGCCCCTCTGGAAGGCAGGTGCAGCAGAAGACTGGGCTCCCCTGGGTGCTCACCCCCGCCCCCGCCATATAGTCTCCGGGGCTCTCCACGTGGTGTCTACAAGAAGCATCGTCGCACTTCTCACGTGGTGACTCCAGACCCCAAGAGTGAATATTTATTCCAAGAGATTGCAGTGGAAACTGCCAGTGTCCTTCCGTCCTGGGCCAGAAGACTGCCACAGCATCACTTCCGCCCTATGGCTTTGTCAAAGTTGTCACAGAACCCACCAGTGGGGCCTCAGACCTCGCCTCTCGATGGGAGGAATGTCAGAGACTTCGCGGCCACCTTCGATTTGCTGCATTGACATTCTGGCCTATAGTTACCTGTTTAGTTTCACCAATCCTATGTCATTCGCCCAGAATGCAGGCTCTGGGAGCACTGAGACCTTTTCGACCTTATTCCCTGCTTTATCCTCAGCACCTAACCCAGTGCCTGGCACACAGGAGGGATCAGAACAACTGACAGATGAGTGAGTGAATGAATGGCTGTGTGTAGAGCAGGCTCCTTCTCCTGTGCAGGTTTTGATTCCTTATTTGGGGAGTGGAGATGATGGCTCGTGCCTTGCCTTCTTTTGCGTGGTCCTCGGAGTGCTCTAGAGCAGGAGGAAATTTAGCCAGCCTCCAGCTCACCCTAAAGGTACAGCCAGGCCTTCGTCTTCCCCCCCGGCAGCCATACCCCACCTTACGTTTCCTCTATCTGGACAGGTGTGCTGAGAAGACCCTTGAGGATGTGGTCTTTGGGAACACCTGAGTCAACAGATGTAAAATCTGGTCCCAGCTCCACTCACAAGCTGCTGTGGGACCTGGGTTGTCGCTTGTCTACTCTGGGCCTTAGGTTCCCTCTCTGGGAAGTGAGGAGCTTGACCCTAGATCACATTCTAAACATCTAGGGCCCTGGAGATGAGGGCTGCTAGGAGAGAGAGACATCTTGTACGACTCGAAGCCTCAAGATGTTTTTTTCTGGTTTTTTTAGAATAAAGTACTCTGGGAGGGCGGCCAGGGGAAAATGGTTGTTAGTTTCCATCTGCATGCTGCCACCTCACAAGCAAAGATGTATATCTGTCTCCCATCACACAACTGGTTCAGGGTCTCCTCTGCCCAGGAGACCCTGAGGGGCTTGCGGGTGGAGGTGGACAAAGTGGGCCTGGTTAACAACCTCTGAGACTGTGGGTCCTGTGCTTCACGACCTCCCAAACTGCCAGTGGGCTTGTTCTGTCTCCGAACGTGGACCCGGGGGGTTGCTGGAATCATCCAGGAGCTCAGTGATGATCCAGAGGGATCAAGGTGAAGATACCCAGAGAAACCTCCGCACCCCTCAGGAAGGGGCTGCACGCTTTGCGCCTGCCGGCCCTAATCTCTGGGGCTCAGACTTTGTCAGAGCCCAACTTCCCCCATAAATTGCCTAGCCTCCTGCTCTTTCTCTTCTTTAGTGTCTTCTGTCAGACACCAAAAGCCATTCAGGAAGTCGAACCCTAACCCTCTGCTGTCTGTGGCTCAGGATCCACCTCCTGGGAGGGGGGAGGGGAATGCCAACGATGAGATTTCCAGGGAACCTGCCTGGAGGGTATGCAGTTCAACCAGCCTCCACTCCCCACCTGAGCACCTACCTGGCTGGGTGCTGGGGAATCAGAGACGAGGGAGAGTTGGTCCCACCGAGCACTGCAGTGTAATAGTCAGTGAATACGTGGGGAGATGAAGGCGGTGTCGTGGGGAGCGAGGTCTACACCACAACCAGCTATTTTCATTTTGGAGTCAGTGCAGTGGGATCCTGGGAGAGGGTTTTTGATTCGGAGAAACTGAAGGATGAGACAGGTTTTTCAGCAGCAGGAAGAGTATGCAAGTAGAGGGAACCGTAGATGCAAAAGCTCAGAGACAAAAGAGGAATGCCAGGAAGACTCCCTGGAAAGGAAGGTACCCACTGGGAGTCTGAAAGGGAGGCCTGGGGAGAGGGCATTCCAGCCGAAGGATTAAAGTAGGCAAGGACACACACATATGAAATGCCACAGGGGTGTGGGGACCTGACAGGACATGGCAGAGATGTGTGGAGAGCCTGGAAAGCCTTGCTTAAGGAGTTTGGACTCAAGCAACTGGAAGTTTGTTGCAAAATTTTAAGCAGCAGGAAGCAACAGACAGATAAGTGTTTCAGGGGCTCTCTTTCTGGAGAAAGGCTGGACAGGGAGACGCTGAGGTGAGGAGACAGGTGAGGACATTGTGAGAGTTGTCCAGACAGGGTCCAGCCCCGGCTGCTCAGTGTCCAGAGTGCGCTCGCTAAAGCTTCACTGCAGTGGCACAACCCGTCCAATCAACGTGGTGTATGAGCACCTCTCTGTGGCAGGCCCTGTGCTGGGTCCTGGGCATACTGAGGTGAAGACTGGCCCCCATGAAGTGCTGTCCAGTGATTCCAGTGCAGCTGTATAGAGCAGAAGGCAGAGGCTGCTGGATGCTGTGACACTGGTGCCTTAAGTGGGATCTGAGAGGACAGAAGGGAGAACAAACCCCCATGTCCACTCAGCAAGCACTGGTTCAGTGCCTGTCTGTGTGCCAGGCTCTGGGAATAAAACAGTGAGCAAGCTGGAAGTGGTCCTGGCGGTGGCATGTACAGTTCAGGGGGTACTGATAAACACCCAGGTAAGGACACTGCCCTTCAGGGAAGGCTGTGATGTGGGGACAGCGCAGAGTGGGAGCTTGGAAATAGCTGGGGACTGGGGGAAACAGCAAGGGGGCTAGGATGAGGTGAGGGAGGCACCTAAGTCTCAAAATTTAAGGAGATTCATTCCCTCGGGGTTGTGCAAGAACAGGGTTGGCTCCTGAGAGCCAGGGCCTTGTAAGCTTTGTGTTCTGGGGGCCTCACCTGCCTCACCCTAGTCCTGGCCCTATAGGAAAAATTAATGTTTATACTGACATATAGGCTGAGACATAAAAGTTGAGTAGGAATTAAATGGAGAGGGGGGTTTGTGGGAAGTGGCTTCCTGATAAAGGGAACAGCATGTGCAAAGGCCCTGAGGCCAGAGGTATCTGCACTCAGGGACCTGCAAGTCATCTCATGTAGCCAAAGAGGGTCAAAATGTGAGGCTAAGAGGTAGACAGAGCCTTGTACGTTCCATTAAGGCGGGCAGGGTTTTGCTGTGGACATCATCCCACAAGGAGATCAGTATGGACTTCCTGGAGCAGGTGATGTTTTGGATGAGCCTTGAAGGGCGAATAGAATCCAGGCACATGGAAGAGGGGGAAGTGAGAGCGCCCAAGTTCGGTGTGAGGGCCTGGAGACCCCGGAGTGCGTGATGAGTCACGCACTCATCAAACTGACTACGTGTGCGCGGCATGCTCTGTGCTGGGCCCCTACTAGTGATGGGGCACCTGTTTGCAGATTGACTTTTTGCTAGAGGATTTCAGAATTTAAAGGATAAGGTGATCTAAAGCTTAAGGGCCTTGCTGCCCCCACCTGTTTCTTCTCCTCTTAGTTCAGCAGCTGTGTCTGCATTGTTGTAGGCAGAAACAGCCTTTTCACAGATGCTTGGGACCAGTAGTCATGGGATGTGGAACTTAGCAGTGGGGTGTAGGGAAGGCAAAACCTGAGAACACTAGGCATAAGGGATACTCTCTGCAGGGCACCTGATATGTCATCTCATTTGAATCCTCGCCGTAATCATAAAAGGTAGCTGTTACTGCGCTCACTTTACAGATGGCAAAACTGAAGCTCAGAGAAATTAGCTAGCTTCTCCCCGGGTCACGGAGCATGTTACGGCACAGGAAGACCTGAACCCAGGTTGCTCCTCCGTGCGGCCTGTAACCCTTCCCCTGCGCCACACTGCTACTGGGGCCCAGGCCTGCCACTTATGAACTCTGCCCTCCTGCAAGGGACTCATTCCCGCTGAGCCTCGGCCTCTTCGCTGTTTACACGAAGAGGCTGGTTGAACTCGATGGACTAGAACAACGCCTCTCAAACTTCATTATGCTCATGCATCACCTGGGGATCTTGTTAAACTGTGGATTCTAATTCAGAAGGTCTGAGGTAGGCCCAAGGGTCAGCCTTTCTGACAAGTTCCGCCTGTGCTTCTGGGTCATGGATCGCCCTCTAGGCTGCAAGGGCTGGGCCATCTCCAAGCGCCCACCTCCCCATAAAGGCTGACTCTACCCGTAAAGGCTGACTCTTGCTGGGGAGAGGAACAGAGACTCTACTCAAACCAAGACCCTTCTTACACTTCCTTTCCATTCCACCCAGCGTCTAGGCAGAGGTCAGGGAAAGGAGAATGTCTCCCCATGCTGGAAGAAGAAACAGAGGCTCAGAGAAGACCTGGAGCTTGCCCACTCCTGGCAGTGCCTAGCCAGTGTTTGGGGGAGGGCTTTCTCCCTTCAGCAGCCTCTTCTTGGCCCCCTGAGCCAGCATTTTCAATAGGCACTTATCATCACGGGTAGCCCCACATTTTTCATTATGGGGTGGCCCCTCCAGTCCCCCCCTGATAATGGAGCAGCATCCTCGTGGCTACTGGGACATTGGCCTGCCCCTGCCATGTAGCCTGCTTGGCTAGAAGGGCATGGCTCTCTGGAGGGAGGGGCTCAGGAGGAGGGAAGCCTGTCCTCACTCCCACAGTAGCTCTGCAGTGCGTGGCTCTGGGATGGCTTTGGGCTTGTTAACTTGGAAGGGAGAAGGTGCCGGAACAGTGGATATTTGCGGATGGATTTACAGGCCTCATATTTACCCATATTGTCAGGGAAACAGGACTACAGGGCTGACTCACTGAGAGTGGGAAGGCTGCACCTGGCACCTCTGGTGGTCTGAGCCCCCCCAGCCCTCAGGGCTACTGTCACATGTACCAGGGCTTTGCCCTCGCCTTAGCTCATGTTGGCTGCCCTTCCAAGCATGCCCTTCTAGCTTCTTGCTGTTCTCAATCTCAGCCCTTCCAGGCCTTCCTAGGCCCTTTGAGGGGACTTCCCTCCCCCCACCCCCACCTCCACCTTTCCATTCTGTGAAGTCTACCTGCGTCATACAATCCCCACCGGTGTGCCTTGTGTGTACCTGGGCTGCATGGACTTGTCTGTGGGTAGATCTTGGTTTCCATCCACTTCTTGAACCTGGAACTAGGATTTTTACTGTATCTGTGTCTCTCAGGCGAATCCACAGTCAGCACTTAGAAAAGGCTGCCAGGCTGGGCGCCCTGAAGCACGGGGGCTGGAGGAGGGAGGGGTGGGCTGAGAGGTTTGCAGTGGCTCATGAGGCCGCGTGCCCGGGGGAGGTCTCCTCAGCCTCCTTCTTCGATAAAACTGTTTGGAAGGTATGTCTGCCCTCCACCCTTTCATCTTCCCCAACCCCTCTGTAAACATGGCCATTGGGTAGCAGTAGCTGCACCTCTCAACCGGAAAGGGACCTGCCACCCAGCTCTCAGCACAGCCGGCAGCCTCGTGGTAGAATCTGAGGCAGTCTGGGTGGTGTGCCGGAGCTACCGGGACCAACAGTCCCTCATGGCAGGAGAGCCCTGACAGAGCAAGTACGGTTATTCTCAATATAAAATATAAAACTTTTTCTTTCAAGTCTCTGCCCCTTCATGTTCTTTTTTCCAGTTTAATTTCCTGATGCTTTTTTAATTCTTCATCATTTAAAAAGGAAAAAAAAAAAGGCTCTGTGAAGTGCTAATATGTCTTTAAAGTCCATTTTCAATGCTATCCTCATGAAATGTGTCAGGAGACCAGAGAATGGGATAGGGATGTTTTGAGGGAAAGTGACAAGAAGGACCTGGAGGTAGGAGTAATAAAAACTAGAATCCTGAGAGCTTTCTGTCCCATCTTGTGATGTAAAGAAGCTGACATTTCTGGACTGGGTTTCAAAAAGGCTGGGTCGGTTTGCTGGAAATATTAGGGGAATGATTCAGTTACTTTCTGGGTTGGATGACCTCTCAGGAATCACTGCTGGTTGGGGTCACACCCTGATGCCCGACTCTGGCTCAGACAGAACCCCAGCCCTGTCTCTGGTCACAGGCAGAACCTTGCCCTTTTCACACCTGCATGTTCTTAGTCACTAAAGGACCATGACTCACAAAGGGTAGGATGGCTCCCTGCACCCCCCCGCCACCCGGCAGTGGAGCATTGGTCCCCTGCCATGGCCCAGAAGAACCTTCTTTCATCAAAAGAAGCAGCTGTGAAAGCTGCACAGTGGGAGGAGGTTTTGAGTTGGTGTATTCTATACTTGGTCTCTTCTGTTCCTCTCTCTGGCTCAGTGCAAGCAAAATTACTGCTTGGAAAATGCCACACCATTTGTCTGGCAGCCCCTCTGGGGTTCCAACAGCACCCACTCCAGCAGGAGAAGGTGGGGATTAGAAGGACTATGCAAGGGCTGGAGGCATCGGTCCTGGTGGATGAGATTGTATTTTCTCAGTAGCTGCCACCCAGGGACTCCTTCTGCGGCTTGTCAGAGAGAGCTGGCTTGGCTTGGGTTCCCTAGGGGGACTGTGATCCAGGACAGGAGTCCACGTTCTGAACAGCGGGTGTCGACTGGGGTGAAGAGCCTCTCAGCTCACGAAGCACTGCTGTGTCAGTTTGCTTTGATCCTGTGTCACAGTCACTGGGGAGCGAGTGAGCAGGGTGGGTGTCGCTGGGACCCCTTTCACCTGTGGGAACCTAGACAGGGCTCCGGTGCAGGGTAGGTCTTCCACTGGGATTAAGGCCTGGCCCCAGCCAAGGACTGAGTGATTCCACCTGGCCCTAGACCAGGCCCGGATCCTGATCACGCACTCAGTCCTGCTCCTGGCCTCTGGTGGAGTCCCACCAAGGCCTCTTGATTCCGTCATCCTTTAAACAGACAGCAAGCAGCCTCTCTGTGCCAGGCACTAGGCTAGCAGGCCGCCTGTAGTCTGGGCCCCAGCTCTCTGGCCAGCCCGCATGGCTGCTTATCCAGGGGACAAGAAGAGAAAGTGTAGATGCTGATCATCCCACTGGCTAAACGGAGACATGAAGGGCTGCAGCAGCAGAGATAGCGGAAAGCATGTGTTTTTTCAGATAGACCGGCCTGTGTCTGAACCCCAGCTCCGCCACCTATTAGCATTTTGGCCATGGGCAGCTTACCTAGACTCTCTGAACATGTTTCCTTACTGTCACCTGGAGATCACAGGACCTACTTTTTTAGTTGAGGTACGGATTAGAGATATTTGTACAGAATCTAGCACGTAGTAAGTACTCAGTAAATATCAGCTCTTTTAACTTTGTTTACCGTCATTTACTGAGCAACTACTATGTAAATGGATGTGAAGTCCTTTATTAGATGCTGGCAATACAGAGGTGACAGGCAGTGTCAATTCCTAGCACACAGTAGATGCTTTGCAAATAAAAGGTCATGGGTCCAACGAGTGTTTCAGAGACAGTTGGCTTCGCTGAGCCCCATGCCGTCAGGTTCTCCGAGCACCTTCGCAACATACAACAAAAACCCAGCCAGTCTTAAAATGGAGCAGAGGTACAGCTGTGTCGGTGGGCAGGGGAGATGGGGCTCCCAGCACGGAGACTGGGACGCCTGGAAGGAGACAGTGACTCTGTGTTTTCTCCCTGTGATGAAGGCTGTGCGTGTCAGGATGGAGAGTGCTGGAAGGAGTCTGGGAAGGGCTTAGGAAGCTTCTGCTCGACCCACCAGTCCCACTGTGGGCTTGTTTTCCTAGACTTCCTGGCCTGGAGTCACAGGGAACATGTGTTTTTGCACCTTCAGAGATCATCATCTCCGGCCCAGAAATGCCTCCACTTCGGGAAATTCACAGGTCAGCCCAACCTGTCATACCTGGAGGGTCTGAAGACAGGGAGAGACACCACCAAGGGAGAGGTTTGTCAAGCTCCAAGCACAGAGGAAATGCTGAGGCCTAGTTTGACAGGCACCGAGTGAGTGTGTGGCTGGCCTAGTGTGGCGCAGTGTGCTGAGGATGCAGACCTCAAACACTTTGCTCGGTCCTGTAATAAAGTGAGTGGCCTCTGTAGTCAGAGCAGGCTCTGCAGTGGAATGAACACTGCACTTGGAGTCAGAGAGGGTGGATTATACTTCTGCGTGTACTACTGACCCTGGATGATCTTGGGAAAGTCCCTTTTATTTGCTAGGCCATCATAAAAGAGATAGAACTGAGGGCTATGAGGTTCCCCCAGACTTCCCACAGTGTCATTCGTCCATTCATTCTTGCATCATTCATTCTGAAGCACCTGTTACACACAGCCCTGTGCTCACACTGCAGAACAGCCCAGGACTGGGTCAGGTGCTGCCAGGGGTCTCTGCACAGGGCGCAGTCTGGCTACACTCAGTTTCTCTCCTAGCTTTGACTACCAGAGTCTTGGCTGCTTCCACAAACAAGACCCAGACAAATCAAGGTTTACCTTCCTCAGAGCAACCCTGAAGGATGTTTTTGGTTTTCAAAGTGGCTTCCAAAGACACAGCACCAGCCCCAGAACAGGGCAGGTGGGCAGCTCCCAGGGAAGTCTCCTGCTTCCCCAGGGGCCACCTTGAGCAGGCAACCCTCCTTTGGATGACAATGCTCTGACTCAGAGTCACACGGTCTAGGTCATACATCATTTTGAAGACAGAGGAGTCTAGTGTCTTCAACCTGTAGCACCCTTGACCTCTTATGTTTCTGGGGACTAGGCCTAGGGCAGAAAGTCTGGAGACCTAGGGCTGACTTGCCATGTGACACATTGCTTCCCCTCTTGGAATCTCATTGCCTTCATTGTGCAGAAGGATCATAATACCTGCCTCTCCCTGCCTCCTAGACTTGCTGATCTCTTACTATGTGCCCGGTCCTAGGTGCACATTACCCCATCTTGTTCTCAGGAAAACTGTGTGGTACAGGCACCCTGGGCATTCCCATTTTACTTGGAAAACACTGAACTCTCACGCCCAAGAAGTAGCAGACCAAGGTCTTGGAGGTATTTGAGCTTTCTGTGAAAGGGTTGCTCAGGAAGCCAAGGCCTATCTGTTTGTTCCTAGGTGCCCTTCCATTTCTTCATCTCCCAATCCTTAAGGAAGTGTTCTTCCTCCACCTCACCCAGGAGCCTCTTCAGCACCTCTTCACCCATTTAAACCTTCCTATCCTTCCTGATCCAGCACCAGCACCCCGTCCTCCAGGAAGCCCTTCTTGATGTCTCCCCTTCTGAGCCCCCCCAGTCCTTGAGAGTCATTTGCTCATGGTGACACATGCTGTGTACTCTGTGTGCCTTATTGGAAGGACTAATTACTTGAGCTGACTGGAGGAGTGGCCTAGCTCAGGCACTGGGGCTCACCTGGAGGAGTGACCCGGCTTGGACACAGGGCTGACTTGGAGAAGTGACCCAGCTCTGGCACAGGAGCTGACTCAGAGTTGTGAGTTCTATTCCCTTGGGTGGCGTCCTCTCTAGAATTCTTCCCCTGTGTGCTGTCCCACTAGAAGACCCGTAGGAACTGTCTAGTTCAGTGCAGTCCTCTCATTTTACAGATGAGGAGCCTGAGACCCATACAGAGGCACTGGTTTCCCTGCACTCACCCAGCGGCAACCAGCAGCCCAGCTGCTCTCCCCAGCTCTCCCGGGAGGGCCTTAAGGAAGCTTCTCTCTGCCTGGTGCCGCCCCCCCCAGGACAGGACTGCACCTCCACTATGGCGAAGGCTGAGCACACGCCGCCTGTTACTCACTCAGCCAGCCAGCCAGGCACTCCTTCATTCTCTCATCCATCCATTTATTTATTTACTCACCTCCTTTTTCATTTGTTTATTTAATCATTTGCTTCCTTATTCACTGGTCCACTTATTTCTTTATTGCCCCATTCATTTAGCAAGCAAACACAGAGCACTAAGTGGGTGTTAATTGGAGAAACTGATAATGAAACAGTGGGCTCCAAGGAGACACCCGGGCAGAGGTGGCATCCAAACAGGCCTCCAAGGATGAGCAGGAGTTCTCCGTTGACAGAGGAAGACAGAATGTCCCTTAGGTCCTGAGGAGCTTCTCTGGGGCCACTTGGACCTGAGCTACCGAAACGCCTCTGCCCCCGTTAGCCTGGGCAGAAGGCGCTCGAGCTCCCGAATCTGTTCACTTCTCGCCCTGACTCTGTGGCTCTGGTCACTGGTTTTCCTAGGCTGTGTGGGAGTGCAGCAGGCGGGGAGTCTGGCTGGGCACACAGAGCTCGGTCTTCTCTTTCCAGCCGCATCTCGGCCTATGGCCAGCGTTCGAGGTGATCCTCCGGGCTGCCTGCTTCCCCGCAGCCTCCTCTGCCACTGTTGGTCTGCCTCCGAGGGAAGGAAGGAAGGGGGTGGAGGAAGGGAGGGTCAGTGAAGTCAACGAAAGTGTCCTTATCCAGCAGGATAGCAGTTAGGACCACTGTGTTTGGAACCAGACAGGCCCGGATTCAAATTCCGCTCTGCCACTTACTAGCTAGGTGACCTTGGCCGTGCCCCTCCAGGCCTGTTTGCCTCTCTGTAAAATGTAATAGCATTTAACTTATAGTACCCATGCTGACACACCATGGATTCTGAAGATATGGTGTCTAATGTTTTATTATGCTACATGGTTGTCGAGCTCTCCCCCTGTGTTAGACTGCTTGAAAGGTGCTGGATAATTAAATCATTCACAGCCCAGCCTCAAAGACAGAGAGGCCACCCTGTGCTTTCCGTGAAGGTGGTAGGCCCCGGGTCTGAGGTCCATGGGGGGCACTCTGAAAAGCCCTAGAAGGCTTAAGAGAGAAGGTGGCATTCCAACTGGGCCTTGAAAACTAAGTAGGAGGTTTTTGTTCCCAGTCCAAGCAGCACCTCTCATTGTTAAGACTTCATTCTGACTCTCAGTTCTTCCAGCTGCAAAATGGGAATCATAATAGCTGTTGTGAGAACAAGGCAGAACAATGTATGTGAAGAGGCTTTGTAATGGGAAAGAGCTACTCTTCACAAAACAAACCCAGCCCTGCCCAGGCATCCAGACTCTACAGCGCTTCCCACAGCACATAGATACGTGCCAGCACGCATGGCACAGACCGTAGCAGGAACCCAGGAGGATTTCCCTGGGAGGAGACGGGAGGGAGGCAGGAGCACTGGCTTCTAACCTTACATTAGCCCTCCCGAGAAGACTGTTCCATGAGTGGTGGAGGCAGCAGCTTCTCTCCCTACACTGTCCTGCTGTCCTGCTGCAGCCCACCCCCTCCCAGACGTGAAGGAGTGGATTTCCATCGTGGCAGGAAAGATAGGCCGGAATCTCAGAGGAACACCCTGGACATAAGCATCTAGCATCTCGGGTTCACCATCTGGTGGTTTCTGGAATCCTGCCCTATCTGGACATCAGCCCCAGTGCCCCTGCCTCCTGGAAGCCCTCCCTGACCTTCGCCAGACCCTCTCAGGGCTTCTCGTGAGGGCTCGTGCTCTAGCGCTCTCACCTTGACCAGGCACTATTTTAGGACCCTCTTTTTCCTTTCCAGGGAATGGGTGTCCTTGGGAAGCATTTTCACGGGGTCTCCTACTGTGTGGCCCACAGTGTGCTCATCACAGGAACAGGCCCAGGGCCTGTGGGACCCTCTTCTCAGCTCCGTGGCCCACTCTTCCAGCAGCCTTTGGGGCTGCTGTGCTGCGTGCCGGCGTCAGCCCGTGACACCTGAGCTTGTGACTTCTGGAAGCAACCCCCTGGCTCTGTTCTACAGGAGCTGAGCTGTGAACTGGTCAAATTAACCTCGTAGAGCTTGTTTCATTTGTAAAACGGGAAAATAGTGTGCACTTCATAAAACCGTTTTAACTGCACGCTTTAAACTGTGTAAAGTGCTTCAGCCAGTGCCTGAGGCGTAGTAGGGGCTTTTGAGGTGTGACTCATTGTCCCAGCTGGGATATTGGCAAGGCAGAGGATTGAAAACTGAGAATGGAGAGAAGAATTAAAGGGAAGTGGGTTTGACTAGGGGAAGACAAGAGGACTGATGGGAGGGCATTAAAAGGAGGAGATGAAAAGCCCCTCCACCTACTTCCTTCCTGATTCCAGCCCCAAGTCCTGCCACTGTTTCCCTAAGACACTCTTCTCCAGCCATACGGAATCTGCTGCCATTTGTGTAAGGTTCTTCACCTCCATTCTCTCGGCCGTTGCTCCTCTCCCTGTGGGAGAGGCCATTTTCCTCGTTTCCACCTTTAAGACTCTGTAAAGTGCTCCCTCCTCCCGAAAACCCTCCTCGCCTGACCCTGTGCCTAGTATTAGCTCCTGCATCCTGCCGCCTCTCCCAGACCCCTCTGCTCTTACCCTCCGTCACAGCACTCATCCAAATGCTGGTCTGTTTGCATAGTGCCCCCCCACCAGATTGTGAGACCCCTGAGGCTGCGGTTGGGGCGGCGGGGGGAATGTTGGATTCATCTTTGAGGCTCCGGCAGTCAGTGATCGTTTGAATGATTAATGCATGAACGAACAAGTGAATGAATGAATAAATGATTGAACAAATGAAGGAAGGGAGACAATGAAGCAGGGAAGCCTCTTTAAGGGTCTGTCCTCAGCGGTTTGTTCTCCCTCTGCCGCTAACTGCATTCCCCAGCGTCCCCAAAGTCTGCTGCTCCCCCTGGAGTGAGGGGCAGGAGAGCCAGGCCAGCGTCTGTGCCTGTGCCTGTGCTGCACCAGGGATCTCTTCGCCACTCCTGTTTCCCTCAGGGCTGTCTGAAGCCTCCTCAGGAACCCCAGGTCCTTGCAGACCTGCAGAAACAGCTTCCCTCTCCCACCCTGAACACCCGCCCCCAAAACAAACACAGCCGCTGCCAGAGAGCCACAGGGCTTGCAATGAAAAACAGGTGTCTCCCAGAGACCTGTCAGCCACGGCTGCAAGGCAGCTGGAGGTCACCACCTCAGGGTCAGGGGAGGGGTGGGGGCACAGCAGGGCTCACGCTGAGTGTTCAGCTCCCAGGGCCCGGCACTGGGTGCAGCAGCCCCCTCGTGCGCTGTTATAGGAGACAGTGACTGGCAGGACCCCCTCACCCCTGGCCATAGGAGCCAGGGTGCACTGGTTCTCGCTGGGCCCATGCTGGGGCCAGCCTTCAGAGAACAGCTGGGCGTGGACAAAGGCCTAGCCCTTGTTCCTGCCGCACTGCCTCAGACTTCAACCTTGCTCTGGGGAGTGAAAAAGCCTGGGTGTTCTAACCATCTGGTTTTCTTTCCTCCTTAGGCCCTTGCGAGCTCTGTGAGCTCAGGTACCTTATTTTGCCTCTTGGAGTCTTACTTACCTGTAAAATGGGTCTATAAAGATTCTCTCAAGGGTCGTGGGATGGCACTGGGTGAGGTAGTTAGTACATGCACGTGTGTAAATGACCCAGCATAGGGCCTGGGGTATAATCCACACTTACTAAATGTGAGTCCCCGTGCCTCTGGCTCTGGCATCCATCACTGAGGGGCTGTGTGTGACCTTGAACTGGTATTTTCAACTGTCAGGGGTCTTTAAGAAGGGCCTGTAGCCTCCACCTGCTCCCTGACCTCCTGAGGCCCAGTTCTAGGAAGCAGCTTCTAGTCTCCCACACAGGTCACCCTGTCTCTTGTTCCCCCGAGCTTTTATGTGTGAATTTCCTCTGCCTGGAATGCCTTTCTCCAGTTGTCCCACTCCTTTCGGTCGCAGACATTCTTAGTGAGCACCTACTGTTGTTGCCGGTGGAAATGGGGCACTTTCACAGAATTGTGAGAAAATCACTTTCAGGGACCCATGCATGGGAGGTCGAGGCGTTGTGGTAAGACTTACTGGGATAGAAATAGAAGGCTCCCGGCGTCTCAACTCCATGCATCCCATTGTGGGAAACTTCCAGCCTTGTCTTCATCGGGCCCAGATATAGGGCCTGTGTCCAGAAATTCTGTGCCATTGGTTCAGTCCATGTCAAAGTTAGTCCAGTTCAGCCTCTGTCCCCGCTTGGCTAACTTAATCCTGTTCCTGCTGCACTCCCGTCAGCGTTGTGTTACTGTACCGAGGCCCGCGCTTGGAGTCCACACTGATGCAAGGGCCCAGGCAGCTGCTAGGCCAGCATGGCTACGACACAGAGAGAACACGCCGTGTTACCGAGAGAGAGAGACAGAGACACAGAGACACAGAGACGCAGAGAGAGAGAGAGAGAATGCACACTTTATTAAGCTCAGATTATATTATTTCAGGCTTGGGAAGGACCAGGTAGTCTTTCAAAATAGCCAATCAATTTTCCAGTCCTTTGTGGGGCTTCTGTTGGGTCCTCCCGTAACCATTTGCTAGATCATCCTAGGGTTCTGTGTCCCTTATCCAACCTGATCCCTTTACCTGGCTAAGCTCTGCCCCTTATGGTCACCATCTTAGTTCCTACCGTGCATCCCTTATAGTAGAAGACCTCCTCCTGCACCAACCTGGGCTTCTACCGGGCACACACCCTGCAGAGGAATTACCCCTTTATTTTTTTATTCCTCACCCCCACAGTCCAGGTAAGTGGACTGGTTGTACCTTGAGGAGATTGGAAAGTTGGCCCTTCCTCTCTACGTGGGGTGGGGAAGGGGTGTTAATCCCCTTGGGGGGGTAATGCCACTGTCTCCTGGGGTGTCTGAAGCTGTAAATTCCAGACCTAGTCAGGCTTATTGTTCTACTGAAATCCCTAGTTGATTAGGCTTCTTAATATCGGATCGATTCCCTTTGCTCTCTTCTCTTTTATTAACATCTAGCTACCTACACTAATACGATGTGCCAGGCACTATTTTGTAAGTACTTGGAAGACCTGGGTGAGCAAGCCCCATCTGCCCCTCCTGCTCCTAGGTGCCCCTAACCCCTGCTACGTCTGCTTTGTGAAATTTACCTCATTGTACTGACTGGGCTGTTTTGGTCTGTCCCTGCATGACTGAGCTCCAGGAGGGCAGGGATCATATCTAACCAGGTCAGTACCCACAGCACTGGGCACAGAGGGCCACGTCTCTCTGATTTACCATGGACCCTTAGCATCCAGCCTGTTAGCTGAATACGTGAAGGATCCCAGAAAGCTGAGCTCCCTGGGACCCACTAGAAGGGGAACTCCATGTCCCTGCCCAGTTTCAGACTCTGCTGACTGGGCTCCCTCAACAGTACCAATGCACAGCTCTTTCTCTCCACGGGGGGCTGGGCCCAGACACCCTGGAGGGTTTGGTGATAGAGGGATAGAGGCCCAGTGGGTGCAGGAGATGTCTTCTATATTTGTATTGGAAGCTGGTTCCTTGCATACCAGCACTCAGCCCTGATTTCAATTATCCAATTGCACACTGCTGCTAAAATTGCCCATGGGCAAAAGAGCCGGCTCGGCCCCTTCCTTCATTAATTCCAACAGTCCATCACACAGCGCCCAGACCTGTCGCCTTCCCCAGGAGGCCTGCTCTGCCCGTTGCAGGCTCAACAGAATCTGTCCAGGTCACCAGGATAGGAATCTGAGAAAAAGAGTGGAGGGGAGGAAATTCCCTAAGAAAAACATTTGTGTGTGCGAGAGGTTTCAGGTCAGATCCCACCCTCTTCCTGATGCTCTGGTGTCTGCCTCACGCTCACATTCTTGGGGTTGGTTCTGGCCTTCGAGGGCTGGACCAGGAGGCATTTTCGCCAAGGTTGCTGAGAAGGAAGGTGTTTGTGGTCTTTGGGCTGGCCTTCGGGGACACCGGCAGGGTTTGGGGCGCACAGCCTCATCTGTCAGGTATGGAAGTTTTTTCCAAGGTGAATGATCTCTCTCATTTCCAGTTATCCAGGCCCTGCCATGGGTGTGTCTGGAAACACTGGGAAGTCTACAGAGAATCTAGAAGCACTTTACCCGAAGCAGACAGCCACGTAAGGCTGTGGATGTGACACGGGATATGGAGATAGGCAGGGCCGAATTCTCCATTTGATCAACTGCGCCTAGTTTCCTCATCTATCAAATGGCAGGAGGAGTACCCCTCATTAGAGTTGATGTGAAGATTAAAAGAGATAATATTTGCCTGCGTAGACACATAGTAGGTTTTTCCCTTCCTCTCCTTTAAGTCCCTTTATTGTTTATTGCCTTTCTGATGTTTTCAATTAAAAAAGACATGTCTGCTCCCCTCCTGAAGCCAGGTGATGGGGCAGTGTGACAGGTAGGAAAGGAAGAGAGAGGGGAAGTGGAGACTCTACGCTTTGATAGGTGTTCACGTTCATGGGGTGCTAGCCACCCCATGAGTTCCCATCCAGGGTCTGTACTGGGGCCACAAGGGACAAAAAAAGCAGCCGTCTTGAGTATCATCCATTAAAGTCCAATAGAGAAGGGTGGACACCTGATCTAAGGATGAAGAGCAGAACAGACATCAGGTAAGCCACCACCTGGAAATGCCAGAACCAAAGGTTTCTTACTGTCTTTCTACCAGCACAAATGGTGTCGTGTAGGTCACCCCCAAGCATTCCTCTTCCAGTGGGATAACCAGTGGAAGCCATACTGGCTTTCTGCAGTCAGATCCTGTTTCCAGCCCACAGGGCAGTTGGATAACAGGCCGTGCCCTCCCCAGTACTCACGGCTGCTGAGGGGAGAGTGGATCTGGGTCTAGGTGAGGTGAGGTGGTGGGCGTGAGGCAGGGGGGCTACGAGGACCTAAAAGAACCAGGGTTCAGCACGGAGAAGAGGCACTTGGGGGAGGAGGAAGTCACTTTCCCCAAATATCAGAAGGAAAAGACAGGTTCACAGAAGACCAAGCTAGACCTGGTGGGGACACAGAATTTGTGAAGTGACAGGGACTTTCCGAGTCCCGCTGCCCAGCCACTCAGGCAATTTAGTCAGTAACCTGCTGCAAAGGGTAGGTCAGTGGGTTTGGGCGCTCTGCCTGGCCAGTTCCGGCTCTTATCAGCTTCCAGGCCACAGACAGGTCGTCTCCTCCCTCTGAGACCCTCAGGTCTTCTTCCCTGCCCCATGGGGAGAGTGATGGCTAAGGAGTGGGAAATGCATCCTCGCCAGCCCCAGGACATGGCAGGCCTAGGAGGACGGAGCTCCGTCATGCAGGGCTGGGCACACAGGGGCCACCTTGGAGAGCCCTCGCAGGCTGAAGTGACCAGATGAAGCTCCGTGTCCATCGCCCCAGGCTTGGGCTGCCCTGTGGGCCCTCCCAGCATGTGTAAATACCCTCCCAATGAATTGGAACTCGACTGCTCCAGGAAATGTTGTTACAAATTGCTTTTCCACCAGAGCACATACTGGATTTTCCATGCCACCTCCAGCACATTTTCGGGAAATCCCAGGTGGTGGTGAGGGGGACCGAGACCCTCCAGAAAGGCCAAGGCCCCGGCAAACCAAAAGACGGCTGGGTTTTATTTAATCATAAGAGCACATACGTCTCAACCTTCGAATACTGTAAAGGAAAAAAAAAAAGAAAGAAAGAAAAAAAAGCCCAGCAAAACCAAAAAAACACACACATCGCTTTGCTTTGGAGGGTAATTACTCTGAATTCAGTTAAACCAACTTGCTCTAGCTAACTAGATTAGTTTACATCTTGTGGTAGAAAAAGAAATACAAATTACTTAGATTGCAATAAACCATGTTTTTCTAACTAAATAGATTAGTTTATATCTTGTGGCAAGAAACAAGAAGGGGAACGGCTCAGAAATGCCTGGTGCTCGCTCCTGCCCACTCACTCATCCAGGGAAGTGTGTTTTCTGTGTGGCCTCTAGCCCCTGACCCCATGCCTCCCCCAGCCCCCTCCTCCAAGAGATGTAAAGAACTGAGACTGGGAAAAAGATAAACAAAACCACCTCCAGCCCAGCTGCTTTGATGAGGAGGCCAGAGTGCCGTGGGCTGCGTGATCCACACAGATTCTATCCACTTTCACAAACATGCGCCTGCTGCCTGCTAAGTTCAGGGTATGGGCCGGGCGCTGAATGGGGCAGGCCAGCTCCGTCTGTGAGAAACACATTGTAAAATTCTTCATAATTTCATTTTGTACCGGGCGCTGCAAATTATACGGCTTGTCCTAGAGGAGAGACAAGGGGATAGAGGAGGGAAGGGCTTTCCCCCGGAAGCATGTGGCCTCATAGGGGACGCATGGCTCTCACAAGAACTCCTGATCTCTTCCTGAGGCGGGGACCCTGTTGGACCCATGTCCAGAGCCTCACCCGCGGGTGGCTGGTGCATTGTCCTGATCGATTCCAGAAGTTTCAATGGCTTGGGGATTCTTTGGCTTTTTTCCCTGCTAAGAATAGAAGACACTTGCTCTCCAATGTCGGTGTCTTTCTATCCTAACATGGCCCTGGGAAGAAAAAGATAACTGAGACCAGCAGTTTCTGAAGAGATTCATCTTGGTGGGCATCTCACCCAGGCCTGTCCCCAGAGGGGGTCTCCAAGGGTCACTCCAGTGGAGAAAACCTTCAGAATGCTGCCCTAATCCAGACTGGGGAGTCAGGAAAGGCCCTCCGTGCTTTCAGGAAGTCAGTCTTAGAGAATAAATTAGCGATTTCCCAGCTCTTCAACCTCCCTAACCTCAGTTTTCCCATCTGTAAAATGGGGCTAGTAAGAGTACCCACCTCATACAGCTTAAAGTGACGATTATAACATGTATCCATAAGTATTTAATAGATGTCAGTCATTATTAAGAGCAGACCTGGCAGAAGGATTGGAAAGAGCAAGGGCAAAGGGTGACTAACGCACAATCTGCTCGGGAGGCCAGTCCGGGAGACGGGCAGTGAGGTGCAGCAGGAGATGAGGCAACGGGCTAGGAAGTCCTCCCTTATGCAGCCCCTCTCTGCCAGCCTCAATTTGTGCCCCACAGCTCTGTAAAGTGGGTCTGCTCCCCTGTCCAGAAGCCACGCAGAGCCATTGAGGGCGGGCTGAGGGTTGGCCTTTTTGCAGAGCAGGCACAGAAAAGGGCACAAGAGGCAGGTGTCCCCAAATGCTGGGATGGCCCTGCCCAGAACTTCCCTGGTAAGTGACGGGAGGATCGCGGTGACGGCACAGGGCCTGCTACAGCCCAGCTGGGGAATCGGTAGATTTTGTGTGGCCCACCTTGTGCTCAGCCCGCATGGGCTGGCGGCACAAAGGCCGGAGGGGCTTGGAGGAGCGAGAGCTGCAGACAGGATGGAGGGGGCAAGAGGAGGTGGTGAGAGACTGGCAATGGGACACAGGGAGAGGCCAGGAGCACAAGAGTAGGAGTCAGGACAGACCGAGCACCCATCGGACACCCACAGGGCAGAAACAACACTGGCAGGAGTGGGTACGAGTCCCACTTACAGACGAGGAAGCTGAGGCTCGGAGAACTCTGTGACTTGCTTGAGTTCACCCAATTAGCGATCCATTTCCAAAGTTTTCTCTTTCTCCTCTTAAAATCATGCTAGTATGTATTACTATAGAGTTCATAATCTTTATAAAAGACATCATAAAATTCCACCTTCTGGCGGAATGACACAGTTAACATTTGACGTAGACCCATCCAGACATTTCCCCATGCAAATCCATGTCTGTATATGTGCACGTAGATGAATGCATATTTATAAAAATGGGCTCATCACTGTGCGTACCGTCCTTCATTCAGTTCATGATAGATCGTGGACATCCTTCCATGGCAGGGAAAACATGTCTGTGGTATTACTTCTAGTGGTCGCAGAGCACACTTAGGTCATTCTCAAATTTCTGCAGTCACACGGGAGAGAACACTTTTCAAGGTGACTTTCCAAGCAGAAAGGAAAAGAAATTTTAAAAATTTGTAGTGAAAGAGGCAGCAAAAGCCCTAACCAGTCCGTCTTTCCTTATCCCCAAGCATAGTTAAAAAGCATCAGGCCCAAAAGTCGGGTTCAGACCCTGGCCTCCCTCCATGTTTATGGGGCAGCCTCAAGCCCTGATTCATGTCTGAGCTTCCGGTTCCTCTTCTATTAAGGAGAAGGGACACGGGGAATGTGAAAGGGGGTTGGTGGGTATGTGGCACCAGATAGAGTGGCACTCAACAATAATTTTTGAAATTAGTTTCTATTCTCACAATTTTCTTTAAGAGAGGTGGACTACCCTTTCCCGGTTAAATATCCCCTTTATTTAACAGTGGCTGAGGCGACCACAGGCTCCCTTGTAAAAAGCCGTGTTAGTGGCCCCGCCGACGAAGGAACAAATCCCTCATCGTGAAAGCGTTTCCAGTAAGTATGAAAGCGTATTTGCCGAGGCGGCCTGGGCCTTGTAGCCCCAGCAGCTGGAGGTTATGGCATCCCCGCCTGAATAGCTACATTTTTGTGCCTGGAACATGTGTGTTATTGGAGCCAGACTCCCTCCCACCTCCTCTCCAGATCAGCATGGCCGACGTTCAGATGCACTCCCTGTCGTGTGCAGGCTGGAGACTTCCAAGCCTGCTCCGAGGGCAGGCCCTAATTGTCCATGGAAGGGACTGAACCTGGGCAGGCACTGTGTGTTTCTAGGGCACATCCCGCCTGCTGCCAGAGGAGGACAGACAGCACAAGGGATTGGCACTGGCAGGACCCCTGCTAAGCTCCTGGCTGCCCTCAAGGGCCAGACCAAAGGACCTGCATTTTTTTTTTTCTACATTATTAAGCTGTCTTTTGCTTTTAAGGTTCCTGGACCTGTCGTAATATAAGCCATCGTCGCTGAGACTCTGGGCCCCTCTTCCTTTGAACCACAGGGGCAGCTGTGAAGAAATCCTGCTTTCCCTGTGGGGTGGTTGACAGCCCCCAGCTAGGCTGCCATCAAAGCGGGGTTGCAACCTACCAGATCCAGACTTGGAGTCCCTGGGGAGGTTTGACGGAGGCCTGCCGTGCTCAAACCCTGTCAGGGGAGAATGGAGCTGAGAGCAGGGCAATAACAGCGCACTCAAGACTGCGATCAGAATCCCTGGATCTGCAGAAAGGCACTAATTAGTGCAGCGTGGAGAGGGGCATGGAGCTTGGCACTAGATGCCCTGGGCCCAATCCAGCTCTACCAATGTTGACCTTTAGCAAGCTCCTTCACCCCTCTGAGTCTAAGTTCCCTCATCTGTAAATGGGGAAAATAATAGTAACCACCTCACAGGCTTGTTTTCAAGATGAAATGAGTTGTAAGTTTCTTTGATGAATCATGCAACCACTGAGCCCAGTGCTTACTACGCAGCAAACACCACAGATGTGGTAGATGTTAGTATTTTCCTTTCATGGGGCCTTAGTGCTGCAGGTGGAAGCATTGGAGTCAGAGCTGGGGGTCAGGAAACTTGGCTGCTGATCCCAGCTCTGCCATAGGCCTGTGGTATGACCTTGGTCAAGGCTGTACCACTCTCGGAGCCATCCTTAACTCATTTCTGGGCACAGAAAATTGAGAGACAGCAGTAGAGCTGTGAAGGCCTCTAAACACCGTAATAACTCAGAGTGCCTGGGCCTCAGAGTGGCGTGAGCAGGCACAGTGGGCTGATAAGGTAGGGTGTGACAGCCAGGGGCTTCCCCAGAACTAAAGCCCTTTCTTGCACCCCTCTCTTTCCCTCTGAAACTGGTTGGTGTTGGAGATGTGAGGGGAATCCTTTCAAATACATACGTCGGTATGACACATACCGAAGAGACTGGGGCTTGGCAGGGGGAGTGTGGAGAGAAAAAAGAGGTGAAGAAAGGAGGGACAGGAGAAAGAGGAGAAGGAGAGAGGGAGATGGAGAGGGAGACATGCAGTGAGAGAAAAAGAAAAAGACAAAGGTTTACAGAGAACCACGGAGTGGGAGACATGGGGTCAGCCCTGAAGGATGGGAAAGGGCTGGTTTCCATCTGCAGTGGAAGTGCAGCCACGGGACTGGGGGAACCAGGTAGATGCAGCGTCACGCTGACTCCCCAGAGAACGCCAACCAGAAACGGGCCCAAAGAGGGAGGCGGAGCCAGGGGACTCTTCGGGCAGCTTCCTGATGAGACATCTAACTAGCACCCCTCATCCCCAGCCCCAGCTGCCAATGTCCTGGCCAGGCAATTGGCTCTCTTTGCTTCTCCCATCATAGTGTCCCAAGACTTGGATCCTTTGAGAAAAATGAAGGAGTGGAGTTTAAAATTAGCAGCCATTTAGTGAGACTCTCCAGGAATGAGCCAGGCACTTATACATGTGTTGCCTCACTTAGTTTGATCTTTTAAGTGACCCTTGCCTCGTGGACCTCTGCTCTGGCAGTCACGATTTTTCCGAGGTTCGCTGTTATTTGTGCTCCTGTCCCCTCCCCTCCCCCCTCACTGTGAGTTCCCGGAGGGCATGCTCCGTCTTCATGTTCTCCAAGCCCCAGGCTCCAGCTTCAGAATGGTGACTGGTGTCTGTTGAATTAAATTATGTTGAATTAAATCTAATTAATCTGAAGGGAAGCTTACTGAAATTTAATTCATGTGATTTGCAGCATTAGGAATCAGTTATATTGGAAGAGAGGGGGGAAGAATTAATATTTGGAAAACAGAGTGTATAATATCTGGAGGGCAATGGTTAACTCAGGCGGAGAATGGCACTAACGGGGGGGTTTCTGGCCCGGAGGCAGGTGTGTGACGGGGAGATGTTTGGGGGCATTCTGGCAGAGGGGAGGGCAGTGATGAGTGTTGGGAGAGAGTCCTCCGCTGGATTGTGAGTTGACATGACTTTCTGGGACCCTCCTCCCTCTTGTGCCAGGTTGTCCCTGAGGAGAGGTGATGACATATCCTAGGCATTTGGTTAGAGGACTTTTGGAGCAGTGGCATTTTCGTTCTCCATTGCTGTAACCTCAGTAACATGCTTTCCTGCAGGGGTTGGGGAGTGCCCCAATAACAGTGTGCCCAGAATGGGGAAGGACTCGCTCTGTCAGTGTCTCCACCTACAGAATAAAGTCTAAACTCCTCTGCCAGGTATCCCTGATGTGGACCCCGCAAACTACCACACCCTCATTTCCTCCTGCCCCTTTCCCTTCCGTGGTGCTTCATATGCCCCTCGCTGCTCCTCCCACATCCTGCGCTTCCGCCCATCCCAGCCTTAATCACCCTGTCCTATCTCTTTTACTGGCCTCCCTGACCCCTTAGCACACCCTGCCTCCCCAGTTTCAAGGTCAGGCTCAGATTCCTCTTCCTCCAGGAGGCCTCTCCTCCTGTCCCCCTTGCAAACAACCATCTCCCTTCCATGCCTGGCTGCAGATTCTTCTACGTGCTTCATGCTGTTTTATGCTCCAGTTAGGTTTTGGAGGAATATACCCGTCTCTCTCTTTCCCCAGAGTGAGCTTCTGAGGGAGCTCTGAGTCGTGGGTTCATCCCATGGGGCCTGGCCCAGAGATGGTGTTCAGTCCTTGAGTGTGGGCAAGGGAGAGCAACCCGAGGAGGCAGGCAGATCCTGCAGCCTGGCCCGCTGAAACCTCTGGGGCAGTGGGGGTAATTAGGGGTACGTGCGGTTAATAATATTTACTGGGTGTTAAGTTTTTAGCCTAATGTGGGATTTAGCAGCCATTCTCATTTATGGTAATGGGAGGCATGTGCGACCCTGAGGGATTTGGGGAGGGCCCTCCCTCCACTTGCCTTCAGACCAGTTTCAGAGCTCCCCCTCCCCCACCAAACTCTAACTGCCCTGGCCAGGAAACCCCAGGGAACCCTGTGGAGGTGAACCTTTGGCTTCTAATAATTTTCTTGGGCTCTCAAGTCCTGACTCCACCCCAGGTAGCTCCTAGTCCCTCCCTCCCCCCATCACTTCTCACAAATTCCTCATTTCATCACAGTGCTTGGCTCTTTGCTGGGCACTGGGGATGCAGACATGAAGCAGACACAGTCATTTCATCCCCAGGAGCCCCCATTACACATTTCTGCCCTGAAAAATGATCCCCGGCCCTGTTTCTTGCCCAGCACTTCAAAGCTGTGCCACCAAGGCCTTGAGGCTCAGCTGGGGAGGAGGAGACACACAGCCTGGCCTCAGGGGAGAGTGAGGTATAGGGAGTGTGCAAAACCCCAGAAGTAGGCGTGTGCAGAAGCCCCAGGTATAGGCAGTGTGCGGAAGTCCCAAATAGAGAGTATGCAGAAGCCCTAGGAGTAGGAGTGCAAAAGACCCAGGTGTGGGGGTGTGCAAAAGCCCCAGGAGTAGGGGTTTGCAGAAGCCCCAGGTGTGGGGGTGTGCAGAAGACCCCAGATGATATGACGGATAGCCTCAGAGGGCACTGTCCCACAGACATCACTGGGCTAGAGGCTGAGATGGACAAATAAATAGGCAGCACTACGCACCGTGAATGCTGTGACCCGAGGAAGCTCAGGGACTGTGGGAAAAAAGGAGGCACATTTCACTCAGTCTGGGAAGCTTTCTCCAGAAAAAAATTGGCACATTTGAGAGACCATGATGAATTTGTGGCTGCTAGCAACATGTGGCTGGTTAAATTTAAATTTGTTAAAATTAGACAAAATTAAAATTCAATTTCTCAGTTGTACGAGTCACATTTCAAGTGCTCAACGGCGTATGGTCAGTGGTGCAGGTGTATTACAGAATTTCTGTCATCGGGAAGTTAGATTGTCCAGTGCTGGACAATCCAGTAGAGAGTGGCTGGGGGTCCACAGCAAAGAGCCCGCAGGGACACTGGAGACAGACTGCAAAGGGCCTTGCGTGACCTCTGAGGGACTCTGGGGTCCTTCCTGGGGGAGGGAAGGTGCCGGCTCTTCCCTGGGCCTCCGTTTGCTGGAACACAGAGGCTGCTCATTCATTCCACAGCCATTTAATAAACTCTTATTCTGTGCCTCGGATCTCTAGTTTGCAAGAGAAGCACATACCTGAGAACCTGGGCTCTGGTGAAGGATCAGAAGCGTCCTCAGTAATGCCAAGGCTAGGAGATTACAAAGGCCCACTGAGAAAGCGGCAAAGCAAGCGCAGCACCTGCCCATCGCACCGCACCCGCCCCAGCTAACATTTGGTAAAGGCTGGCCGGGGCCAGCACGGGAAGATGCAGCTCGTGGGAGGCTTGGTCTAAGTCATCTGGCATTTCATGAACAGCAAATACCAAGGCCAACATGGGGAGCTGGTGAAAAGAAGTGTGTGTGAGGGGGTGGGTAGGAGTGGGTGAAGGCGATCAGGAGGGAAGAGGCTTAGCATGGAGAGTGGCTGCCTGTTCATGGGGTGCCCTCTGCCTCCTCGCCCCACAGATCAGTTTCTCCCTCTTCCATACCCAGTTCCAGGGTCACCTCCTCTATGAAGCCTTCCCTGATTGGTCAAGAAGCCCCACTCACTGTCCCTCCCCCTGGATTTTCACATTTCTCACTTATCCCACAGACTGCCAACATGAAAGCTGCTGAAGTTACTATTAGTTTTGCTAGTAGTAAAGTGGTCTCTTTTAAGTCAGCATTCAGGAATGGATAAAATATAAAGTCTACTGTTTGAGTGGATTGATGGGTGTACAAAGCATGGTGTTTCGTTATGATTTTTTTAATTCTTTTTTTTTTTTTTAATTTGCGCCCACGGATACTTTTACTGATTTTAGAGAGAGAAGAAGGAGTGGCGAGAGGGGCATGTCCATTTCCCTAACTCAAGTCTGGGTGCTTCGAGACCCAGATCTGCCTTGATGGCTCTTCCTCTGGCCTGAACCGCGTTTCCCTCTCTTCCCCATGATCCTGCGACATGGCTATCCCCCTGCATCAGAATTACCTGTTTGTACCTCTGTCTCCACCATTAGACTACGCACTCTTTGAGTGCAGAGGCTGTTCTGTTCAGCTTCCTAATTATCTGGATGAATGAGTGAAGGCAGGAAGGATGGAGGCTGTCCTGTGGCAGAAGACTTGCAGGCAGACAGAAACAGGAAGGGGCCTGGGAGGCCTGGGGAGGCGAGAGGAGGCTGGCCAGTTAGGTGGCCCCTGCTCCCTGCTGCTGAGCAGTGTGGGTTGAGCAGGATCTTCTTCTGTCGTCAGACCTGGGCAGACTTCCTAGGAGAGGACACCCTGTCTGCTTCTCATGGGCTCCAGATTCCCTCTGTGACGTGGCCCCTCTCCTCCCCTGCTGACTGACTGCTACAGAGAAGATAATGGCAGATCCCTTTATTTCTTGGGCCGGCCTTTAGGCAGAAGGCTTGTTCAAAGTGCCACTTGGTGACTCGTGCAAATTGTTCCTGACAGCCCCGCAGAAGGCCAGGCCATCTGCCTTGCCCTTTCTCCGGGTGGAAGGAGCTGGGAGGAGAGATATTAGGTTTCCACTTCAGTCCATACTTTGATGTTCAAAGCTGTTTAATATTCATTAAAGCAGTCCTTCCGTTGTAATTGCGGTCATTACCCTCCCTTTTATGATTGTCTGTAAATGTTATGGGACAGACGGGCACAGCGATCCTAATGACGGAGGGTTTTGATGATGGATAAAAGGTTGAATAGGACCCCTTCAAATCCGTCTCCTTACTCTTTGGTGCCCACTCCCACCCCTTTCTGCTTTCTTTCTCTCTTAAAAGATGGTGTTTGGGTTGAGAGAGCAGGATGGCTCCAGCAGGGTCATGGTTAGTTAATTTTACAGAGACAAAAATGCTGTCGGATAGTCTCAGACTGAACCCAAGCTCCCCCACACACCTGACCCCAGTCACAGCCTCAGCCTTGACCCTGGCCGTAGATGAGCTCTTAGTACAAAGAGAAGAAAACTAGGTTTTCATTTACTCCATTTAGAGAACACGGATGATTAGGCTGGGTTTGGGCCTTAAAGATCACAGTGCTTTTGCTCTGCAGAAGGGTTAAGGCCACCTTGGGGAAATACACAGACTTTGGGATCAGACGTACATTCAAGTCCAGGCTCTGCCGCTTTTGAGCTGCATGGTTTGGGCAGTTGCTGAACCTCTCCAGTGTGTTCAGCTTTTTCGTCTATTAAGAATGAGGAGTTATAATACCTACTAGCAGAACTGTTGTGAAGATCCTGTTAAATAACAGGCATGCAGTGCCCGGTAAATGGCACTTGCTCGGCTAATGCCAATTCACAGCTTTAGCGATGGCCCCCGAACTCCTGTAAGTGCAGACTGGCCCTGTGCTAAGAACCCTGAGTCCTCTGGGAGAGGGGGGCATTTGGGGATGGCCAGGTCCTATAATTCGAAGGGCAGGGTGCCTGATGCTAGCTTCTTCAGTCTTGTGTTCCAACAGTCCCCTCATGCCCCCTCTTTTGAAATTCCCAGTGTCGCAGGTTGAGGACTCTGGGAAGCAGATTCTGAGGCAGTTTTGTGTGGCCAGTGTTTATTAAGGAGGCTCTTGGGATCAACATGTTTGTCTGGGAAAGGGGTTGAGGAGGAAGCACACTGGGCAAAAGAGATGCAGGTGCGAACGCCTTTCCATGGAGAAGCTTGGGACTTTATACACCCGTTCCAGCCCCTCGCTTGATGAGGAGTGCTCCTGGGAGGAAGGGCTAAGGCAGGCCCTGAGTGGCTGGCAGTTAAAGGCTGCCTTCTGAGAGCAGCATTTCCAGCAGCCGGGGCAACAAGTCCTTCACCGATGCGGGACCTGGGGCTGCATCGCCCAGTCTTCCACAGCCAGGACTCGTCAGTGTTCCCAAGTGCCCCCCTCGGAATACTGTATTTACCCACCACACATACACAACACAGACATATGCAGGACCACCGCACAAACATGCAGGCTTATCAAAATTCTTTTCTTTCTTCAAAATTCTGTAATATTATGGTACCTCCTCCAGAAAGCCTTCCTTGATTCTCCCCTCGCTATAACAAGTTGCATCTCCGTCTGCTCCTGATAGTCATGGGTAGAATGCCAGGAAAGAGGGTTTCCTCTTACCAAAGAGCAGAGTATTTTGTAACTGGCCTTGTGCGTAATGGAGTGGGTTTCGGTGGTGTCCAGGCGACCTTGGCATAGTCTTGACTGAGGGGATCAAAGCACTAGAAGGGGCTGGACCAGAAGTGCTGGCGGGCCCTTTCTGCCCTACTGGTCTATGATTCCTCCAGTCCCCACTGTGGGTGACCTACCTGTCCAGGTGTGCATGAGTGCCTTAGCAGGCAGGGCCTGGGCCTTCTCCATGTCTGCAGGAGGTCCTTGCAGTCACTTGACTTGCTGAGATCCACATGCATGTCACACTCTGTTGGCCAAAACGAAAGGAGATTCTGTGCTGCGCACATAGGAACCCTGGCTTGGAGTGGAAGTTGGATGGAAACAGAGGACTGTCGCTCAGCGGGATGAATTCAGCAACAGAGAGATGTGCAAAATGAACCCCCGTAAGCCCAGCTCAGGGTCTCACATGCAGCACGGGTCAGTGGGTGCTTGCCAATGAATAAGTGCATGGCCACGACCTTCTCTAACAGCAGAAGGATATATTACATAGCGAAGGCAGTGACGTTTTGCTGAATGAATGAATGAGCAAGCAATTAAAGAAATCTGCAGTTGAGTAGAGCAGATTCCCAATCCCTTATCCAAAACCCTAGAAGCCACATTCGTTTCAGAATTCTTTTTTTTTTTTTAATTTTGGAGCATAAAATACCCTTCTATCATTTAACATTTCTCTGGGGCCTGGAGCAGCCCCCACAGTCACACACATTAATAGTGGTGCAGCAACACATACATAGTCACGAAGAGTGGCACGAATGAAGACTGCATGGTTGACAGCATTATGGATTTGTAGATATTTAATTAAATATTTATTAATTTTGCTTTTAAAAAAAAAAAGGACTCTAGACCCATGTAGTTTAGGTCAGATTACCAAAGACCTGTGATTCTTCAGAGTTCTTTGGATTCCAGAACTGCCAACACGGGACCGAGGGCTGTATCACCAGCCAGGCTCTTTGTGGCTTCAGAAGTCCTTGAAGATGCAAAGCACCGACCTCATGATGACTGTGCTGGCTGAGCCTTCCTGGCTCCCCTCAGACCCTGAGCTGGGCCTTAGCTCCCTCGGTCTCTCCTCTTTCTGCTGTTTTTCTGTCTCTGCCTCCAGGGCAAACCTCTGCACGCTGAGGTCAGTGAAATGGGAGTCTCAGATCAGGTCTAGTCACACATCATTCGCGTTCTAATGGCACCTGCTCAGTGAGAGGGTGGTGGCCTTTATCATAGAGAGAACCAGAGAAGCCCGGGCTCAGGGATTGGGGGCCACTGTCTGTGGGATGGGGGAGGTCAGACCTGTGTCCCAGCCATCATTAGGGCTCAGGGCTCAGGGCTCCAGGCTCCAGCACCATCGCAGTCCCTGACTGAGGAATTACCTTTCCACATCTCTCACCAGTACTACCTGTCCAAACTAGGGACCACATGCTTTCATACATGGGTTCCTTCTCCTTCATGTGCTTATTCATTCATTCATTCATTCAATCAATGAAAATGTTCTGAGCACGTACTCTGTGCCAACACCCCTGGGTTTGGTGATTGTTCAGTGAATTGGGGATAGTGTAGATACGGAAGGAAATCCTTTTAGGATAACAGTAAATTTCAGTTCGTTTTCTTTGTATCAGATCAACACCTAACACTTGTATTTGTATAGGGTGCTGTGGTTTGTAAGGCATTTGTGTGTTATTTTAATCCTTACCAACAATCCTGTGAAGGTGTGTACCTAGGAAGAAAAGTTGTGAGTGAATGAAGGGTCTAAGATATGGTGGGCCCACCTTGCTTAAAAGGAGAAGAGCTATTTCTTCCTTAGATGCAATTTACCCTTAACCAAAATGCACATCCAAAAACCTGTCTTGCCTTGGCCAGGTAGCTCAGTTGGTTAGAGTATTGTCCTGTCACACCAAGGTTGTGGGTTTGATCCCTGGTCAGGGCACATACAAGAAGCAACCAATGAATGCATAAATAAGTGAACAAGAAATCTCTCTCTCTCTCTCTCTCTCTCTCTAATCAATTAAAAAAAAGAGAAAAAGCCCTCTGTCTTGCCAGCCTCCCTCCTCCAGGGACTTTCACCTGTGGAAGTGCCTATTCTGTGGACACACCTCTGAGGCTTCCCGCTGCCTGGTTCATTCTGCAGGTTGCTGCTCTGTGATGACCTAAGAAGTAGCTGTACCGCGGCTTACAACAAAATGCTCAGCTGCTCCCCACTCCCTCTCCCGCTCCGATCGTCTCCTCCTCTCCCGCTCTGGCCCTGCCCCAGCCGCAATGGCTGCCTTGCCCATTCTTGTTCAGTCTGGCCCCTGGGCTTGCCTTAGGGCCTTGGCCCTGGCTGTTCCCTGTGCTCCACATGCACTGCCCTCAGAAAGTGGCATCTCCTGCATGCCTTTATTTGCATGTCACCTTCTCAGAGGCCACTCTATTTAGAACTGCAGCCCCTCTGCTCCAATCCCCCCATTCCTGCTCCACTTTTCCTTTTTTCCATAGGATGTCCCCCTTCTAATATGGTATATAATGTACTCAGTATGTCTTTTGTTTACCATTGGTCTCATCCCCCGACACACAATAGACTGTAAAGTCCAGGAGAGCAGGGGTTTTGTTCTGTTCTGTGCCGAATACCCAGAAACAGTTCTTGGCACATAGCAGGGACTCAGTATGTATTTGCTAAATAATACGTGATACCTCTCCTGAAGCCTCAGAAACTGTGTGTCTTCCTCTTCTGTGCTTCCTCCTCTGCGCTTGCAGATATAGATATATATATCTTTTAATTTTCCTTTTCAATCATGCTAACTATTTGCTAACTAGCTTGCCAACTAGCTGCAGGCTGAGAGCTCTGGAAGCTGAGTTAAATATTTCAGCTTATTTTAAAACCCTGATACATGGCAGAGCATAAGGAAAGAGGACCAGCCCCGAGAGACGACTATGCACGACTTTTAGTGGCACCCTCTTGTTTAACCTTCATGACAGACCTTTTGAGTTAGCTGCCGTGGTCCTCACATTTCGGATGAGGAAACCGATGCCAAGGAAGATGGAATCTCCGGCCCAAGAAGAGGCAGTACCAGGACCAGAACCCTGGTCAATCCAAACCTGGAGCTGCATTCCGCAGGCTGAGGGGTGGAGGGGCCTCAGCGAGGGTGAACCCAGCCCACGGGCAAGACGCAGACAGGCCGGCCAGCCCCGGCTCCCCGGGCCCGCCTGACTTCTGTGGACTCACAGGCCGAGCTTCTATGCCCACTCTTCTTACAGGGTCTTTGGGAAGCTGGTCCTGGCATCGGAGGCGTCTTCCACCTCCACCTCCCTGCCAGGACCCCTGCTTGCATTCCAGGGGGGATGTTTAGGCAGCGCAGACCATGGATGGCATTAAGGACCAGGCTGGAAATAGCCATGCCCAGGGTTGCACTCAGAGGGAGCCCAGGCCTGCCCCATCAGCTGGGAGAGGGCTGCACCGCCTGGCTGAACCCAGAGTTTCTTTGTCAGCCATAAGCCTCCAAAGCCCCCATCTCTGCCTCCCCTTAACCCGCCCTCCTGTCTGTAACCCCAGAGCCCCAAACTCCCCATCCTCTCTTCCCTCTGGGCCCTGCGCCAAGCCTCCACCAGCCTCCCTCTGCCAGCCTGTGAATGTCCCTTTGTGAGGCAGCCCTGACGCGAGGTCCTTCCTGGGGAGGTGTTATTTTAATATATGAAGGGTAGTCATTTCATTTCATAAAGATAGCTTGTTTGGAGGGGCCGGCAGGGGCCCAGGAGAGATCGCACTTGACAGATGCAGGGACGGCCTGTGGTTTGGGACTGGAGATCACAATGTGCCCCTCTGCAGCCCAGTGTGGGCACCGTGCCCTGACAGCCATGGCTGGAACAAGCCCTGCTGCCTCAGGCCGGAGTCCCAGGTAGCTTTTCCCTTCTGCCGGTGTGGCCAGTCCCAGTGATGGGGGCTACAGGCAGGCCCCAGGAGAAAGGCAAACACTGATACCAGCAGGCGGAGTTAGAAGGGGGCGGGGAGCCTGGGCTCTTCTCCAGTTCCATCCCTGCCCCACCTTCCCCAGCAGTGGGACTTGAGGAAGCCTTTGCCTTCTCTGTCCCCATCAGCAGAGATGATCACCCAAGGGCTTCCTGGCACTGTCATTACAAGAGACTTTTACTCCAACCTCCCCAGAGGGGAATGCTGAAAATAAATGAGGAGCGAACTCCATCTCCTGGCACCTCGGTCCCTGCAGCCAAGCCAGGGTGATGGACGGGGTGACGAAGCCTGAACAAGGTTGGTTCCAGGACAGCTCTGGTTGGCTGCCGAGCAAAACACCTGGTCTTGGGGGAGCAAGACATGGAGGCAGCCTTACCAGCTCCTCTCCTCAACAAGGAGTCTTTCTGTAACTAGCTGGAGGGGACGGCACGGTCCAGGGCTGGGCAGTCCCAGGCACTCACTACCAGGCAGCAAGGTTGTTGAACTTGGAAATGTGTGTGCTTCCCTCTGCTCCACAGAGCAGCCCACAGCTCACTGCATCCCTCGCATGCAGTGACCAGATACAAGCTGTGCTTTATGGCGGCTTCAGTGAGAACCGGGTGTTGGGCTGCGGTTGGCGTGAGTGGTTGGCATGAGGTCTTCTCTCTCCCTGGGCTCATCCTCTGTGTCTGGGTGTGGGGCTTGAGCTGTGATGAGGATTGTACATTGAAACTCAAGTCTCCCTTTCCTGGGAATTCCGGGGAGGGTGTCCAGTCTACATCCTTGGGATGGGGCAAGGGCTCCAGGAGCTGATTTTGTCCTGAGAGCCCTTTGAGTATCTGCCAACCTCTAAGATGCAGTTTTAGAAACCTCATTGAGTCATGAAAAACCTGAACTAGAACAAGGTGGTAGATGACAAGGCAGGAGGTCAGGAGCCTTGTTCCAGTCCTTCCATTGACTCAACTCTTCCCCCTGAGGCCTTCTCCGCACCTGGTATTCTGGTTCTTTGTGGTCACTCCTGGCCGTCGCCCTGGGTTCGAGCCGCATCCGAACCAGGTCTGTGCCCTTAGCACACGTCACAGGGCACACATCTAGGCAGTGCCTCTGATTCTTTGCAGAATGAGTGACACGCCATGCTCACGTCCACATCTGCATACTTTGCTCCTTTCTTATTCCTTCCTTCACAGCTGGAACTCTGACAGGCTATGGGTGGATGCACATTGATACAACCACTTTGTCAGGATCTACTAAAACCAGGCAGAAGTAAAGCCAACCTGGGATCTCCACACCCCAGAGCGGGGACACTTACATATAGTCACCAAAAGATCATACAAGAATATTCTTAATACCACTTTTCCTAACAGCTAATAATGGAAACTACCCAGTGCCCATCAGCAGTAGAATGGATAAGTAAGTGATGGTATAGTCTCACAACAGATATGATACAACAGTGAGGATGAGTGAGCCACAGTCACTGGAATAATATAAATGATCACAAACCTAATATTGAGTTCTTTTCAAGAGGAGCCAAATACAAAAGAATACCCACTGTGCCTTCCATTCATATAAAGTTTAAAAACAGGAAAAGCTAAACAATGGTTTTAGAAGTTAGAATAGTGGTCATGCAGGGGGGAACACGTGACCGACAATGTCCTGTGTCTTGAGCTAGGTACTGGTTTAATGTCATCATCCAGCTGTAACTTACAACAGCTGCGTTTTTTTTTTAATGTATTGTTTATGTCAATAAAATGTTTTTAAAAGTGACAGATTTGAGAAAGAAACCACAAATAATAGATAAATGGAGTCTGAGCCTGCCCTTACCCTGAAACTAAGCCGGGTTACTTGAGGACAGTATAGTAGCCCTGTCCTTTTCTGTCAGTGCACTCTGGACTTTTCTTAATTTGCCACATTCTACCTTCCTTTCTTGCAAAAGCTGCTTGTCTGAGAAGGCAGCCAGAATGCCTCAGTGCCCCTTGTGCATGACTAGGTGCTCCTTGTCTTCAGGGCAAAGTTGGTCACATGTCCCATGCAAAACCAGCATGACCCTGAACTTCAAGCACCTCCAGCACTGGGTGCCCCCCATGCCCAATTCCAAAGGGAGAGAATTCCTCACAGCCCACAGACCCTGTGCTGTGTTGGTAGAGCCTCTGGTCCCAGCATTCCATAACAAAGGGAGCAGCCTCTTCAGCCCCTGGTGGTCGGTTATGTCCAGTGTAATAGCTGCTAACCTGCCAGGCTTTTCCTAATTCCTGAAGAAGCCTTTCCTATCCATTTCTCACTTAATCTTTGCAGCAGCCCCAAGAGCCTGCATTACAGATGCTAAAATTCAGACTCAGTTAAGATGTGAACTACCCAAGAACACACAGCTAGCAGATGGTAGGGCTCGATCTGGAACTGAGGTCCCTGACCCCAGAGTCGTGTTATGCAGGAATACTCATCTGGTCCAGGTGGCCTTTGAAGTTTACACATGGCTGTCACATTTGCGGCACATGTGAATAGACAATATCACTCTTATCATTATGATTGGTCAGCCCTCTGTTGCTTGAGGCACAATGAGCATGGGTTATCATTGCTCTCGTTGTTTAGATGGGAACAGTAAGGCCCAGAGAGGGGCGGTGTCATGAGCAGTGGCTGACACTGAGTAAGTGGTGGAGCTGGCATTCAAACTCCGGAGCTTGGAGTCCTGCCTTCCCAGCTGGAGATGTAACAGAGAGCCCCTCTTCCCCTGTCCCTCTGAGGCCCCACGAGGCCTGGCACTCTTACGCACATTAGGTGCTCAGAAAATACTTGCAGTAAAACATGAAAACCAGCCAACCTGCCCCAAGCTCCTCGGCCGTGAGGCTCTGCACTGTGCAGGCTGTGCCCAGAGCCACAACCCCCCACCCTCCCTGACGTGCAGTTTGCCAGGTTATGTGGCCGGTGACGGGGGCTTGCAGCCCTCTTCCATCATTTCATCCCATCCCAGGGGATACATGGAAGGACAGCTGCGAGTGACATGCCCTTCATGGAATTCGCTGACTCTGCTTGAGGTTCCTTCTGTGCCTGCTTCTAGGACCAACCTGGAGATCACAGAGCCACAGGTCGCCTCACTTCACAGGTGGGATAAGGTCAAGCAGAAGCCCAAGGGCCAGGGCTCCTGGCCCTCCACCACTGTGCCCCGCCTGACCAGCGTGAGACCCCCTTGGGCTTGGGGAACGATGAAGGTGGGGGTGGGAGCTAGAGAAGACAGTCATGAGAGGACAAGGTGCGCTGGAATAGCAGGTGCTTCTGTTATTATTAACCAGTGCTGTGGAGAGCTGGAGAAAGGGAGTGTGGAGGAAATAAAAGACAGGTACACTCGCCGCTGTGGACAGGCTCACAGGGCCTGGGTACCCAGCCTCCACACTCCCTGATCCCTCTGCCTAGAAACCTCGTTCCCCAACAGCCTTCCTCGCCACCGGGTCTCCAGTAGCGCACATTGGTCACATTCTGTTCCCTTATCCTGCCCTGGTGTCTGTGTTGCTACGAGCATTATGTAGCTCTGTGTCATGTGCCTGTTATCTGTCCCATCCCCCTGTGGGGACAGGGACTTTGTCGTGTTCACTGCTGTGACTGACCAGCCCTTGTTGAGCCCATGCTGTGTGTCAGGCACTGATCAAAGCTCTTTACATGATTGACTCATTTAACCCTTTCAGCTCCAAGGAGGTTAGTGCTGTTATAGCTCCATTGCACAGATAGGGAAACTGAGGCACAGAGAAGTTAAGTAACTTGCCCAAGGTCACACAACTAAATGTCGGAGCCAGCAGTTTGGCTCCCAGTTATAGAGCCTCAAATGCTCTTGCTCTGTGCGGGCGCAATATCCCACCCCATACTGCTTGTCACTGTGCTACATACAGCACACACAGCAGTGCACCACATATACTGAACACTCAGTAATAGTATTTGAATCATTGAAGAAAAGAAAGAATATGAATGAATGAATGAGTGAATGAATGAATACAGGCTGAAAATATAAGCAAGTTCAAGGAGGAGCACTGTTAGCTTTCAGAGGGTAAATCCACAGCAGGTTTTTTGGGAGGGTTGGGGTACGAGGAACCTGTCCTCATCTATGAAGATAGTACCAGGCATGGAAGACCAATGTCACCCCAAAATCACTTTTAGGGACCCCATCGCCAAAGCCAGGATCCTGAGGCATCCAGAGCAGTTAGGCCCTCGCAGAACCCGAACCCCTCCTGCTGGTGAACCCAGGCAGCTCACCAACATTGCGGAGCCCCGGGCTGTCACGCTATGGACGGGGCTTTCTCAGACCTTTTCTCCTTTGGTCCCTGGAAAAACCCTGTGAAGGTCACAGCTACCCATTTATTCAGCAACCGTATATTTAGTGACTTCTTTGCTCACTGTACACAGTGACAAATTAAACACAGGTACTCCCCTCAAGTAGCTTACAGTCAAGCTATTGACAAGCTATAGGGCAATTAAAAATCTGGTCAAAATGTGATAGGAGCAGAGCGGTGAAGGGGCCGTACGCCAGCCTAGGGAAGGGAGGATATAAATTACGCTTTTCTGAAAAGATGACACCTAGGAAATTCAAGTTCGGTGAGGCTACGTTACTTGCCCGACACCACCCAGCCAGTAAGTGATGGAGTGAGAATGTACCCCCAGCTCAGACTTCCGAGTGCTGGCCACTCCCTCTGGCTGTCCCTCCCAGAAGTCCCTAGGAGAGCACTCTGTCCTCTGTAAAACCAGCAGTTGGAATGAGGAGGACAATTCCTACAAAACAAATCTTTTTTAGGTGTTTTAAAACTGTATAGATGATCAACTGAATCGAATTGTGAAGCAAAAGAATAATTAAGAACTCAGTCACTGTATCCACTCCTCTTGGTAACCCCGAGGAGGTTACGTGTGTCCACCGGCTGAGGAGCCATCTGGCCAGATGACATTCCTTATAGACTCCATGGAATGAGCTCCACCGCTGACCTCACAGTGGCTTTTGCAGGGTGCCCAGAACCCCTGGCACCTTTTATGTAGTTCCACAGTGAGCATAAATCAATCCCCACCAGCTTACCTTTTTTCTCCTTCCTATACCTCTGGATGCCCTCATAAAATTTTAAAAGCTTTGCATGTCAGACCGCACTTCTCAGGGCTCTAAAACCAGAGACTTGGTCCCTACCCGCTGCTTCATTGCACCAGCCCTCCCGAAGCCAGAGGCGGCCTGCTTTCAGATTGCGGCTGTTTCCTCGGGACAGGGCGACACCTCCTCCCGCTGTTATCACCTCACCACACACTCGCACTGATAAATCCAGTGCTCCCTCTTCAGCCCTCATTTTACTCAACCTAGCAGCACACCTCCCTTCCTGAAATACCTACTTTCCAGACCGTTACCCTCACTTGGCTCTCTCACCGCACAGGATGTTCCTTCTCAGCCTCCTTTGCCGGTTTCTCATCTCCCTGACCTGACTTTGGAGGGTCCCAGGACTCACTCCTCAGTGTTCCTCTCTACTTTATTTGCATGTCCCCATTTTTTATTTTTACACCGAGGTGTACATGTATAGCTTCAGCTCGAGTTCTCCATTCGTAGGAACTCCTGAATTCATATACCCAACCAGCTGATAGAGTCTCCACTTGGATGGCAAACACATATCTCAAACTTAACCACGTGAGAGCCAAACACTTGATCTCTCCCTGCCCCTGCGTCCCAGTCCTGGTTCTCGTCCTGGCAGATGGCAGCTCCATTCTGCCAGTTGTTCAGACCGAAAGTGTCAGAGTCATCTTGAATGCTTCCTTTCTTTCATACCCTACAGCCAGTCAGCCAGCAGATTGTGCCTGCCCTACATTCTAAATACACCCAGGATCCCCCTGCTTCTCACCACCTCTCCCACTTAGCACCACGGCCCAAGCCACCGTCCATGGTTATGTGTCGTATGCAGCCTCCTGACTGGTCCTCTACTGTTGCCCTTCCATCACCCCCAGAGTCTACGCTTTACGCAGCAGCAGGAGTGACTCTTTGAAGCGTTAAATCTGATCGATTCACACTTTCTGATCAACACTGGCCCCTGATTCTACCAGTAAAATCCAGCTTCTCACTGTGGCCTGGAGGCTTCTGCATTGTCTGACCCCAGCTGCCTCACTGGCCCCACTTCCTAGGCCCCTCGCTTGCTTACTTCCGCTGCGCTGTTGCTGCTCATCCTTAACACAAAGCACATTCCTGCCTCAGGACCTTTGCACTTGCCATTCCCTCTGCTTGGAGCCCTTTTCCCCCAGGTAGTCACATGGCTGACACCTCGTTTAATCCAGGCCTTTGTGCAAATGCCACTCAGAGAAGCCCTCTGTACCTACATAGCAGCTCTGTTTCTCTCTCTCTCTACACCCAGCCATATCACTCCTAGCTCCAGCACCTTTTACTACCTGACACATATACGTATGAGATTTTAATATGTTCCCCCATGAAAATGTAAACTCTGTGAGAGCTGGAACTTTGTTTGGCTCACTGCTGTGTGACCAAAGTCTAGTACCCCCCATTTTGCAGTGGAAGAAACTAGAGCAGAGATTTAAGAGTTAAGAAACTTGCCCACAGTCATAGAGAGACAGGATTGGGACCCAGGCCGTGGCTCTTAACCACTACCCCCTCTGCTTCTCCATGGTAGCTATTCCAAAATACCTGCGAAGGAAAGAAATCCAGCCACTGAGTGTTGTCCTGTACCAGAGTAAGAACACTAAGGATAGCCACGTAAACCTCCCCTGTACAGCAGCTGCTTCCGGAAACAGAGTGCACACGAGATCCCTTCCTAGCTATAGCCTCCCTGAAGCTGGCTACAACCATTCCGTTCTTCTCTAGGGTCATGGGAGCTCCCCAGTGAATATTTATGGAGTGAACCCATGAGTGGTAAGGGAGAGTGGACAAAAGAACACCTAAGTTTGCTTAGGGATTCCCAGAGGCTGCAAGAGAAGGTCCCTTCTGGGTGAACATTTGAGGAGGCCTTAGACCAGAGGCCTGGATTGCCAGGCCCCTGGATCTGTTGGCTCACCTGTCAGTGCCCAGTCACCTGTGGACACCTGGGCTCCCCCAGCAGCAGGAACCTAAAGGAAATGCTCTCTCACCACCTGGTCACACCATACATGGTTGACCCTTGGGGAGGGCCACGGTGACACAGGCATCTTTCAGGAGAGCAGACTGTGAGGGACCTGGTTACAGAAAGGAGGCCAGTGGGGCTTGAGCACAGTGACTACCTCTGTCACCTCTTCTGCCACTCTTACTATAACTACCACCTCCATGTCAGCTACCATTATCCCCATGACACAAGGACCGCACTGTCGCCCACTACATTCCAACCCCTGGTGCTGCCACTTCTGGGGCTCTCACGACTCTAGCCCCCCATTATCCTGCTTGCTGTGGTTCCATCATCACAACCGCCACTGCTGGTGCCACCCACACTTCTGACCCTGTGCCCACCTCTGCTAGTTACTTCTGCCACATTGAGCCACAGCTACGGATATCATCATCACCACTGACAAGAGTTGTTGTGTTAACCATTAACATAGGTAGCGTACAGAGCGACGCCATGCTTGCGTTGGCAGTCACAGCAGGTCGGTGAGGTAGGCAGGGCGTCTTGTACAGGTGAGGTCAAGGAGACTCAGGCAGAGACTTTCAGCACCTTAGGCAATGCCTCCCAGGTAATAAAAAGCTCAGAGACCAGAGAGAGCTAATAAGCAAGTTTAAGAAGGCCTTCCTCCAGGTCAGACACTGTTATCTACACGACACCTTTAAGATGTGCCTGTCATTTCCCCCATTTCTAACATAGAGAAGCTGAGGCTCAGAGAGGGTAAAGGTCGTGCTCAACGTGGCCCAGCTGGTCAGTGGCAGTGTGCTGCTGGGCCCCAGAGCCCAGGCCTCAGGGATCAGGAAAGCTGTGTGGGGGTAGGAAGCACCCCGGTTTAGGATTCCAGAGTCCTCCATAGCGATCCTCCCACTGAATCGGTGGTTGGTGCTTCTCAGCAGCTGCAGACCTTTGACCTAGCAGCGAGGCCTCTCTGGGTCTTACTTTGATCATCTGCTGATAACATCTGCCACTGATGTGACTTAAGCCACACATTGTGCTTGGCAGTTCTACACACTCTCCATCTTTATTCTGTCCCACTAGTACCCAGTTAACAGATGAGGAAAACTGAGGCTTAAACAAATAACATGAGATGACCGGATTGTCAGCTCCTGCCTGACAGGGCTCCTGGCTTCACATTCCAGACAGCTTCCACTGATACTTCCACCTCAGTACCAAGGAGTATTGTGGGTCTCAGAAGGATTACCGTTGTCCAGTCTGCCCGTCATCCTACAGCTTTCCCCGGGTTCGTGTTCTGTGCCAGGTGCTGTGTTGAGCCTACGTCTACAGTGGTGAAGGAGAGACCGTCTCCACTGTTACCATCTAGTGGGAGATGCAGACGTCACATTCATCCTCCAGAGAATAAAATATCAAGGGCACTGAGCACAACCCAGAAGCACAGGGGGCTGGGGCAGGAAGTTGGAGGGCATTGTAATACTCAGGGACCAAACCTAGAGCAACACTAGTGGCTGTGACAACAAAGCTCAAATTTCAGTGGTTTCACAGTCCCAGTATGAGTATTCATGGTGGGTCAGGGGAAAACACAGGGGACCCAAGTGGACAGAGGCTCTGCCCTAGACAGGGACACCCAGACAGCATTTGTGGGAGGGGACAACAGAGATCACACAGCGGAAGGCTTTATGGACAGGCTTGCAAGTGGCCTTGTGTTCCGTTGGCCAGAATCATTGCCCACCTGTAAGAAGCCGGAAAAGCAGTCTAGCCACATGCAAGGAAGAAAAGGACCTGGGTTTAGTGAGCAGGTGGCTCAGTTTGGAGGTGGTCAAGAGCAATTTCCCTAGAGAAGTGTCATTTCAGAGGAGACCCAGGGACCAGGCTCAGCCCATGTCCAGGCAGTCCCGAGCCCGGGGGTGGGGGGAGCAGCCCAAGCCCTACTCTCCCCAGGATCCCAAGGGACATGACACCTGCAGGTGAGAATGGTGCCTTCAGGCCCCAAGTGGGGGCTGCTTCTGGGCAGAAAGACCCTTTGCTCTATTTTCAGCCTGACCGAGGGGATCCCTGTGGGCTCTCTCTGGAGAGAACCCAGATGATCCTCTCCAAGGGCTTTAAGGCTCCTTTGCTGCTAGAAGCTGCCTTTCAGATCCGTCAAGCTAAAGATTTTAACCCGAGATTTAAAAGGACCAGAGATCAAAAGCAGATGCTCCTGGAAGACACTTCAGCCTGCCCAGCCGTCTGGGGACATGGCTATGGAGGAGAAGACAATTCATCACGGAACCATGCGAGCCCCCGTTCAATAATAAACAGATGTATTATGGGGGGAAAAGAAAGGGATGGGTGTCAGCCCCTTGATTCATTTGTCTCCCTCTCAAAATCACCGCCATCCCGGGCTCCGGAGGGCAGGCGCGGGCGCTTTGAAGCGGAGACATCATGTCAGGGAAATGGAAACATTTCACGTTGTAAATCCTTGAGGTTGTCAGAGAAATCCTAATGAGAGAGGAAGCTGCTGGGGGTGGTGGGGAGCACCCAGGGCTGGTTTGGGGGTAGGAACTGAAAGGCACTTCTGGGAGACAAGAACCTGGCCCCTCCCCTCCTGACTGACCCTTTCTGCACCGTCCTCCAGCCTTGAGATGAAGCAGGCCCATTTCCCCAGGGTGCTTCTGTCTGCAGTGATACCACCGTTTGGCACTGCTTGCCCTTGGCAAGATCCACCTGCTTTGCTCAGGTTAAGGCTGTTTTATTGGCTTTATCCCGTAATCACCCCCCAGGGCTTTCACAACTTTCGCTTATGGTGAAGCATCTGAAAACATTTCGACAAGCCATAGATTTAAGTGTGATTGCTTCCTAAGACAGGGTGTCTTTTGTTCCCTATTTAGGGGAAACTGAGTCATGACTCACCAGCCCCACCCTGCTCAACGCCAGAAATAAAGCCATTAGTCATAGTAAGGATACCCTCACAGACTTGAGAGAGCTAGTAAAATCTCCAAGTTAAGGCCTGGGGCGCTGGGTTAATCAGTACTGTGTATGGAATCCCATGTCTACCGCTTACAGCTGTGTGAGCGGGGCCAAGCCACTTAGTCTCTCTGAGCCTCAGTTTCCATGTTGCAAAATGGGAAAAGTCGTAATAGGAATTGCTGCCCACCTTGGATTGCTGGGAGGGTTGAGTTAATGTGTGTAATGTGCTTGAGCTGTTCAGTAAATTGTTCCTCTTATTTCTTCCAGGTCTGCCTCCAAGGTAGACCCACACGAAGGTGTGGATTATTAACCCACTTCACATTTGATTAAATTGAAACCTCAAGAGGGAAAGACTTAGCCAAGTTCACATAGGGAGCTAGAAGGCAGCCCCCGTGAGCTCCCCCTCAGTGCCTTCTCCACCCCACCCCACTGCTCTTCCGTGTTCTCCAAACCGTTGACCAGGTGTAATGATGAAGGTGTGCAGGTACAGAAGGCTGGAGGCAGTGGACTGGTTAGAAACCTATGAGAGATGAAGAGGTCCAGACCAGGGCAGTGGCCTTGGGAATGTGGAGGAGGAAAACCACTTGAACATATAGAAGGTAAAATCCTACTAGACTATTTCTGGCCAATTTGTCCTTAGGTCCTAGCACATGCCTAACAGTAAGCAGATAATACCTCTATGTATATATATGTATGGTAATTGTTGAAAGAATGGAAGAATGAATGAATGAATGAACGAATGAATGAATGAATGAACGAATGAAAGAGAGAAAGAGGCAAGGGGAGGACTCATAAATGACTTCCAGGTGCCTGGCTGGACATATTCACCGAAACAGGGAGCACAGGGAAAAGAGCAAATTTCGGGGAGTGATTTATAATCGATAACTTTGAAACTTACTTTGTGTTCAGGATCCAAAGGCTATAAATTCAGTTCTGTTCAATCAAATGGACTTTCACAAGCCCCAGTAGGTGATCAACAATGAGGAGAGGTGGGGAGGGACAATAAGCAAACCCAGGGGAGCTACAGCAACGTGGGGTGGCCAGGATTTCCAAGGGTAAAGTTCTGCCGGCACAGCATGTGTGTGGTGGGCTGGGAGCAAGCCGAGCTTACAGAACAGGACCTCCCCGGGGGCTGGATTGGTCACAGAGGGCTTTCCGGAGGAGGCAGAGCTTGAACTGATGGGTTAGATGATGAATCGGGTTTGGGAGAGGATGGAAGCACCAGAGAACAAAGGTTTGGACCTGAGAGGGGTCCTGGATATTAAGAAACTAGTTTGTATCCATCCTGGATATCTCTGACATCTAGTAGAAGCCTGGTATTGAGGAGGCAACAATGAACTTCAAAGTTGTTTTATCTCATTTCCTATATTCTTGACCAGTAGCTACAAAACAATGATTCTCTTCGGCCATGTGCCTGAAGGTTGAAGTCATTCCAGACCCATAAATATTATTTCCAAAACCAACTGATGCATGAAACTAGACTTTGATTAAATATTACAACCAGCACTTGGTAATGGAGCATGGGACTGTCATTTATCAGCAAGAAATGTGGACATAATAATTCATTAAGTCCCTTTGAGCTCTCTCTGAGCTGAGCACTTGGGACTGAGGGGCCTGGAGAGGTTATGCTTTGTTTTGGCTGGTTGTGGGACTTGTTTCCAAACTGCTTCTGAAAACCATTAACTCCCTAGGAGGCCCCAGGCTGCTGCCCTCCAAGTGTCCCAGCCACTGAGCCACTTGGAAGGTCTCCATTTATCACCATGGACTCCCTGCCTTCTCCCTTCAAGCCAGAGATTTAAGGGGAGGGGTATACGGAAGCTTCCCCTGCTTCATTAAACTGCTGACCCCACCACAGTTAGAGGACCTGTGTGTGGAGGGACTGATTGTCCATTCATCCAGTAGTGCTTGATAGTTACCAAGCGGCCGACACTGTAATAGGCACTGGGGATACTGTGAACAACAAAACACAGTTCTTGCCTTTGAACAATAAAACGCAGCTCTTGCAGCGACATATGCCCTGGGGCCTTTTATTTATTCTGGATCTGGTTAACCAACCAGATATCCTGATGTTGTGACACAGCCAAGGGCTTCAGGCTCCTGGTTCCTCCAGGATCTCAGAGCAGCAGCCTCAACCCAAAGTGGCTCTGCAAGTAAATAGATAGTACACAGCGATACTATCTCTAAGAGTGGAGGCACCTGGCCCAGGAGTCAGGGAGGCCTTCCTGGAGGGGGCGAGAGCTAAGCTGAGGCCCAGGGAATGTACAGGGGTCAGTTAAATGAGGGGGACAGAGAAGAGTGCTTTAGGTGTAGGGGCCAGCATGCACAAAGCCCTGGGGGTGAGAGAAAGCATGGTACCTTTGAAAGAGCAAAATAATTTTGACCTGAATAGGGCTTTCAGCATGAAGCAAGAGGTGACCGGAACTGTGACTGAAGAGCTTAACTGGAGCCAGGTCCATGTAGTCCTTGAACTTTATCCTGTTTGGGGGTCTAGAGTGGCCATGAGGGGAGGGGGTCCTGCTGAGATCAGCTTTGTGGCTTTAAAAGATGACTCTGGCTGCCACGTGGAGAACGGGCAGTGGGGGAGGGGAGTGGACACCAACAGAGGGGTTGGGATGAGTCAGGTGTCTTTCACACTCAGCCTCTGTTGGACCACCGGCAGCTGCATAGGTTTCGGGAGGTTAGAGTCAGGACAGGTAGGGCTTGCTGCAGGAACGAGCAACCCTAAACCTTTGAGTAGCTTCAAACAATAAAGGTTTATCCCTCCCCTGTGCCACATGTCTGTCACAAATCAGCTGGGGACCTGTGAGCAGCTACTACCTGGAACAGGGAGAGAGAACAAGAGCAGGCAGATGTCATGCTGGCGTGAAAGTTTCCACCCAGAAGCGACAGACGCCATTTCTGTTCACTTTTCGTTGGCCAAAGCAAGGACCACTTCTGTTTTCAAAGAGGGTAGGAAAGTGCCACTCCACTCTGGGAAGACCGAGAACCAGACCTGTTTGTGGACCTGAGGCTGGCGGCTCTGCAGCTTTCCCGTTTCATAACCAACACAAACATGAGTCTGCTGCTTTTAGAATTTATTTCCATGTTCCTGGTCACATTTCATCCTCCCGCCAGCCTCAGGAGGCAGGTACAGCCACCCCTTCAAAGCCATTAGGCTCAGCTTCCCAAAATCCCCACGGAGAGAGAATTAAGCCTTCAGGAATTACAGAGCTCCTGGGAAAGTTAGGGTGGGCGTAGACCTCCCAAGTGCTTTGTGCATATTTTTTTACTTTCACTAAAATAAGAAATAAAAGCGACTTGCTAAATAAAGAGAAAGTTGATGGCATTTACACATCTAAGAGAAACATCATGGAGCCTGAGACAGCTTTGCTTGCCTTCCCTGTCGGAGACTTTGAGCAACCGCCTCCCCGTAGTTGGAACAAAACGGTTGTAAATGCGTTTTGCTTTGGTGCAGACGTTACTTATGCCCTGGGGCCTTTTATTTATTCTGGATCTGGTTAACCAACCAGATATCCTGATGTTGTGACACAGCCCAGGGCTTCAGGCTCCTGGTTCCTCCAGGATCTCAGAGCAGCAGCCTCAAGACACGGCCAGCTCCCCCCTGGGCTCCCAGATCGAGGACCGTGCTTATTCCATCACTGAGTCTCCTCCACTCTGCCTTCTCCCGGCCTCCTCTTCTACTCCCTACCCACTAGTTATAGGCCCATCTCATTGCCAGTAGGTCTGAGTTGCAGTGCAACTGAACATCGAGCTCGAAATACTAGCATTTTGACCTAGAACACAGAGGCAATGTGAGAACAAGGGCTCTGGGACAACCTGACTTGGGATTAAATTTCAACTGCCTAACCGGGGTGTGGCCTTGGCCTAGAGAGTTGACATTCTGAACCTCCATTTCCTCTTCTGCAATGTGGGATGGGGCATGGAGGCAGAGAGACGGGGATGCTGTGAAGAGTAAGTGAGCAAAGACGTGGAAAACACAGGCATGTGTCTTAGGAAGTGAAAGCCGCCGGAGTCCTAATTATCATGTGTCTGTTTGTGACGGCACACTCACACTTGGGGGAAGATGCTGGGTCACTGAGTGACTGGCCCAAGGTCATACTGTTAGCACATGGTGAAGCAGGACCTGCCAGCTGTCCTGGGAGTGAGCAGCTTCTCTGAGAGTCTCCTCTCAATCCCAGGGGCCTCTTCCCTTGCTCCCACCTTGTTCACTCAAAAGAAAATGTCCCCGCAACTACCCAATATGGCTCTTTCCACGTGACCTGAGTTGGAGACCTGAGTGACTCCTCACACTCCCTGTATCTATTGCCCAGTAGTTTGTGCCCACAGAGCTCATCCCTGCTGAAGCCACACTGGGACCCTGGACCTCTGTTGGCTTCTCCTCGTGTCAGCTCTCTCTGTGTTACACACAAAGTGACTGCCACACAGGCACACACTCCTGTGCATGTCAGGGTCAACAGACTGCTCTGAACCAAACATCAGACGGGCCAGCCTTTTAAAAGCTTGGTCCCCATGAGGACGGTCGACTATGGGAGGGAGCTGAGAATGGAGACACCCCACCCCGTCCCCCGAGACTTTTGCAGGAGCACCCCAGAGAGCTAAGGAGGCTCAAGCCAGGAGAGACGCCATAGGGCAGAGGAGGGGGTGAGGAGGCTGACTTGGCAGCAGATCCTGGGAGATGAGATGGCAGAACGGACGAGATCACTCTGGCGGGCACGCAGGCACACATGGGCGGTGACCACAGTGACGTCTCTGCACGCGGTAGCAGCCGCAGGGGGTGCAAGGCAGGACATGCTTCTGCCTTTGGAACCCTGTGTTCGCTGGTGTGTACATAGGGAGTGGAATTAATGAAATGCCGCAGGGCCTCCTCGGTTGCTGAAAATAAACCCAGCCAAGCCCCCAGCAGCGCGCCCGCCTGCCTGCTTTGCTGTTACGGAGCAGGCGTCTGTCGGGTCTCTCCAGGCTTCACGGGGCAGGAGGCACACACGGCTCACACGACCGGGATTAACGTGGCTGCCGCATATCAGAGCCAGATGTGACTCAGAGTCATGCCTGACTCCCCATAGGTGTACAGACTCAAGGGCACATGCGGACATCCAGAGGCACACGGAAACGCACGTGGATTCATGCAACTAAGCAGAGGACCACCGGGACACACACATGCACAGACACACATGGACACAAAGACAGGTCAGGAGCACACACGGACATGTGGATACTCATGGGGACAGAGGGAAACCAGCATAGTCTGGCCATATATGCTCAGATAAACCCGGCGTGTGTGCCATTCAGGACCCATGGCACATGGTCATACACCCACAGGCTCAATGGGACATGCTTGGACATGACTTCAGAATCAGAAGGCCTCAGTCTGCTTCTAGATGTACCTTTTGCTAGAAGTGTGATCTTGGGTTTGTTTCTTAACCTCCTTGTGCCTCTGTTTCCTCAGCTGTCAAATGGGATACTGATAGTACCAATTTCATGGTGTTATTATGAGGATAAAAGCAAGAAAGTGGGCAGGAAGCTCTCGGCAGAGCTCCTGGTGCGTCCCAAGCACTCTGGGAACATTCGCCGATCTCATTCTCTCTGTAACGCCCGCAGTAGTCATGGGCTTATGTCGAACTGTGGGACACAAATATGTTCAGACACACAGAGGCACACCTGGACCAAATGACACAAAGGGACAAAGAATGACCTCAGACCCTCATACATCGGGGCTCACAGACAGACTTGCCTGCACCTGCCCACATGCAGCCCCGTGCTCACACACACTCCCTTCTCCACCAGCACCACCAAGACCCAAGCTGGCGGTGGGCGTCTGACCAAGCCGCGCAGAGCGAGGCAAACTGAAGGCCGCCTCGGCCAAGCAGGCGCATGCTGCAAGGTGTGGCTTCTAGCCACTAAATCTCACACACTCCCCTGTGGCTCACCACGACCTGCAGGCCAAGATCCAGCCTCCTGGGCCGGAGCTTCATGGGGCTCCGTGCTCTGCCTCTGCATCCCTCTTCCCTCCCTCTCGCCTTAGAGCATCCCCCCTTTGCTCTCAGGGGGCTCCCAAGAAATAGTGCCTCCCCAGTTCTAAACAACTGAGAAATGAAAGGAAATGATGGCAAATGGGGACCGCACATAACCTTTGTTCTTGAGAAAGTGCAGGTTGGAGCACGTAGCTTATTGTGAGAGGCAAGGATGCCTTCTAACTGGGCCCCAGAATGGGACAGACTTAACCACACAATTTGAGACAGTGCTGGAGGGGGACAGGCGCCTCCTGTGGAGAGGCAGAGAACTGTACAGGCCGTTGCCCCACGACCCTTCCCCAGGCCTTGCTCCTGCTCTGCCCTCCGTGGCCCCTGTCCTGACCGTGCATCTGCGTCCCGTGCTGTGTGACCGTGTGGCCACAGTGTCGTGGCTGAACACAATACCGGCTATCTCACAATGTGCGGTTATTGTTTGCCGCCTTAAAAATAATACCTTCCCTGAAGGTTTTTCCCTGAAAAGGAATTTCCTGATGAATCGATGGGTGGATAGATCTATTTATTGCTTTATTCCCATCTTTAAGAAGGCTTCTCTTCTAGGTGCCAAGGGGAGGGGAGAGGAGGAGACAGCCAGACAGGGAAAAGGCATGGATGCCTGAAAAGGGAGGTAAAAAGTGCAAGAACGGGGTTCGGCCTGGAGCCAGGGATGCTTCGCACGGTTCTCTCTCTACACCTCAGTCACAGCGCCCACCCCACATCAACCTTCTGGACTGTGGGTTGGTCTCCCATTCCCATGCCTGGCCTTCTCGGGCTCCCTGAGAAATTATTGCTAGCTTTTGAATTGGCCATCTCTCTTAAAGGTAGTTACGAAATATAAATTTATTGTAGAAATAAGGGAAATATAGATATTATTAAAATCATCCTGAAATAATCATTACTGTTTTGATGTGTGGCTTTTTATCTATTTCCAATGGCTATACATTCGACCCTTGAAAGACACAGGTTTGAACTATGCTGGTCCACTTATATGCAGGTTTTTTTCAACAGACCTGCACAGTTTAAACCCATGCTGTTCAGGGTCGGCTCCACAGTTGGAATCCTCGTGTGTGGAGGGCTGAGTGTAGTTACATTCAGATTTCAGACTGCCTGGGGGCTGGCGCCCATAGCCCCTGCGTTTGTTCAGTGATCGACTGAATGTCTATATGTATATTTTTAGTGAGATTGATATAAGACCACATAGTTTTATTGTAATGCTTGCTATAGATCACACTATAATCACTGGCCCATATATGATCTTATGTTGTTTCTTGTTTTTGTTTTATTTATAAATAATGTAATAAACAATTATGAACCTATCACTCAGCCCAGAAACTAAACTTGTTACTAGCCACTCACATCAACCTACGCACTCCTCTCTGGCCCATCTCCCCCAGAGATCACTCACAGCTAAATTTTTTATTTCTCATTCCTTTACTTTTAAAAACATATCTGTCTCATATAGATGCTGTTTGTTATTTGATTTTGCCTTTTTAAAAAACTCACTAAAAAGGGAAAGATGCTCTGCCCATACTTCTGAGACTTGCTTCTTCACACAGCATCGCCCCGATGTCGCCTGTGTCGGGGGCTCACCTGCGTGATGCCGTCTTTCTGCCTCACTGCCAGGTGATGCTGCATGGTGCGAATTTGCCACAGTTTGACCTCTTCTCCTATGTATGCACACTGGATTGCTTCATTATAACCTACTCAAAACATGTCACAAAGATGTTCTCACTAGCTGCATAGTGCTTTATTTATGGAAGACTGTATCTTTTTATCCCTTCTCTATTATTGACTTTTTAGATCACGTGTCGTTTTATAAATGATGCTGCCACAGACTCCCCTCTGCATGCCTCCCAAGTGTTTTTCTTAGGGGGAGTTTTGAGCTGTGAAGCTGCTGGTTCAAAAAGCATGCACGTTTCTAAGAGTTTTGATAGGGATGACAAAATAGTCTCTAGGCAGTTTCTAATAATTCCTGTTGTCACAGCACCTGCCAACATGAAGTACCATCATTTATTTGAAGTGAGGGAGTAGGAAGGGAGGGAGGGCCACGCAGGTACCTGTGTCTTTCAAAGGGCCCAAAGCCTTTGTCATTTGAAGCTGGACATGCGCCGAGAGTAGAGTGTAGTAGACCCAGGGACCACCAGCCCCTACTCTACCACTCCCCCCCCGCCCTCTGTTTCAGCCACACCGCTTTCCTGCGAGCTCTTCCAACGTACCAAGCTGTCTTCCAAGTAGCCTGCATACGTGTTTCTTCCAACTGAAACTCTCCGGCCGCCCACCCATCTCTCACTGCTACAATATACACGTAGCTGAGTCCTTCCAGTTTCTCGAGCCTTTGTTTAAATTTCACCATCTCAGCAGAGTCCTTCTCAGACGTCTGATTTCAGCGCCTCTTACCTGTCGCCAGCATCATCGTCTGTCCCCAGTTTGATCCCTTTGTGATACCTACCGCAATTTGTAACATACAGGGTGGGATAAAAATAGGTTCACAGTTGTGAGTGTATGAAACACAGAGTTTATTCTTGTATTATTTATTTATTATTTATTAATTATTGTGTTATTTTCCATCTGAACAGCTATAAACCTGCTTTTGCTCACCCTGTATTGGTCTCCCTTCCCCCATCTGACTGTAATCGTAATGTGAACAGAGGCCATGTGTGATTCATCTACTACTAGATACTCAGCTCCTAGCTAAGTGCCTGGCACGCAGGGCTCAACAGACACTTGTTATGGAAGGAACGATGAACAAACAAGTGAATGACCTCGCGTGTAGCCCAGTGCCGCCCATAGTTGGTGCTTCATGTGTGTAAATTTAATGAAGAAGCAGAAAAATGACCCATGGCTGCTGTCAGTGCTGTCTGGGTGGGAGGCAGCACTCACTGACCCCCAGGATCCCTGCAGCCTTGCCAGATGCCGTGGGCCAGTAGCTAGGCCAGGGGTGTTCCCGGCATGTGTGCACGTGGGTTTCTGGGAAGCAGGACTGTGGCTCCCTGCTGCATGAACCTGTGGCTCCTTCTCCAGAGAGTACTGAATCCTACGGGCACCCCCACCCCCGTTGCTCACCACACACACAGCCTCCATGCAGTGAGCCTATCTCCCACACGGAGACTCTTGACCCTCCAGCTCAGTGATTGAGTGCTCTAGAGATCGGAGGGTCTGTGCCTTGGGTCAGGAGTCGGGAATGGTTATGGTTCCAAGGCCGCCTCGGCTGGGGTCCTCCTCACGGGGTCTTTGCGCTCTCAAATGTGGCAATAACAACGGTGCATTATTCTGAGTTAGGGTTTACATGGCTCCCTGAGAATTATTCTATTTGATTTTTTTTTCCAGCAGCCTTAAGATCTCAGGGCTCTTCTTCCCACTTGAGGATTAGGGAGGGCAGCTGGCTTATTGAAGGTACACAGCTCCTAAATGACAAAACCAGGCTTGTCTGACTGCACACTCTTCTTTACTGTGACTATAGGAGTAGTGAAGGTGATGGACTCAGTTCCAGCTGACCTCTGGGAGGCAGGGGCCCCTATTCTGCTGGAGGGAACCCCATTTCCCTTTGGTGTCTCTCGGTTGTAGAAAAGATCTATCTGTCTTGCATCTGATCTGTGACATTATTCTCTCACATGTTCATTGCATAAATTTAGCCTAAGGGTATATGTGGTGCACAGCACAGTAGAAGTTTCAGTGGGAAACACAAACACAAACAGACTTGAGTGTATGGAGGCCAAGACTGGTCAGAGTCACCACTAGTCTGTAACGGGGTACACGCCTCAGCTGGTGACCTCACTAGGGATGGAATCAGTTACACTGGCCTTTTCAGCAGAAGAGAAAACTTGGTGGTGCCTAAGGTATAAATTTTAGGTTTAATGGGTAGCATGTTCAGAGCCATGTTTGTGTGTGTGCAGGTGTGTGCATGTGTGTACATGTGTGTGTGTGAGAGAGACAGAGAGAGAGAGAACACTTATGCACACTCCTCATCAGGCTTTCATGGACTCGGGAAGAAGTCTCAATGGAGTGCTAACGCGCTTTTAACAACTTGGAGCAGAGGCTGTTTCCTTTCTGGGAGGGGCTGATCTCCATTTAACACCTAAGGCTCAGCCCACCCTAGAGACACATTTTAAACCTTGCAGCCTGAGCCTGTGAGCCACACAACGCTGACCTTCCCTCAGCGTGCAGAGCCCTCGGTGACAGCACTGAATGTGTCACCACGGGACACGCAAGTCAGTATGGGCAGATGTGTAGGGGAGACACTGGCTTGAGGAGCTCCTGGGTTCAGAAGCAGTGGGTGGGGAGACAAGAATAACCACTTCTCATTTCTGGACCTCTGTCTCCTCGTCTCTAAAATGGTGAGGAGGACGGAACTTACGTTGTCTCTAACGTCCCTTCCGGCTCTGGGTTTCAATTAGTCCATGTCTCACTGGACTCCAAATAGCCAGGCGAGCACAGGTACTGTCCTGATGTCCCATTTTCCCTGGATGTCTCCATCTACTCTTACTTTTTCTGCAAAAGACTCTTAGGAGCTGCGTTTACTGTGTAGGGGTGACGAGGGCTAAAGGACAGGGCTTTTATTCCACTTTGTGGTTGGGAAAACTGAGGTTCCGCACTAGACCACACAGCTCCTTGAAGAGCAGCTGGGCTTGGTGCCAGGCCACGTGACCATCCCTGCACACTGCACGCTGCCAGGCTACATGGGTACCAATCTGAAGCACCCAGAGAGCAGGTGCCAGCTGATAGAATTTGTCATTTTGTCTCAGTCCAGCCGAGCGTCAAGCCTGTGAGGTCCTCAGTTAAGTGCACGCCACTTTGCAAACATGCTAGTCCCTCATTATCTGCGGGTAAATTCCTCTTGCCTTTTAAAGTCCAGTTCACAAGTCCAGTTCCTCTGACCTCCTCTGACTGAATGAGTTGCTGAGTTGCTCAGTCATTACCCACTCTGCCCAGTGGAATTCACCCCCGTACCCCCTGCTCCAGCACTAGACAAGGGCTCTCCAGGCCAGTTTCCAGTTTTACAAGTTGTGCTCTCTATCCTGACCTCTGTTAGGCAGACAGTCTTCTCTCTCTAAGGCAAGGTCACAGCCTGGCCATGGCCTGCTCTGAGGCATGCGACAGCAAGTTCTCCCATCACACTTTTCTCCCTGAGCATCAGCGCCCTCTTACAGCCCATGTTCTTACGAAGAAAGCTTTTTGTCTTTACAAAGAAAAAAAGCAAAGCCCAGCTTTATTTAGTGTGCGAATGGCTCCCAAGCACACTGCCGGAGTTCCGCCCTCTGCATTTATACCTGACTGAGTGAAATAACGTTCCAGGCGACGTGCTAGCCCCCAGGGCCTGGTGCACAGTAGGTGTTGGCTGTGGCGTTCTCTCGGCTTCCACTGGGCCACGGAGGCCCTGTGTTGTTTGAAACGTATTCAGACCTTCTCCGTAGTTTTCCACTGAGACTGGGAAATCTGTCCCAGAGTCTAGACAGGAAAATCTGGTCGTGTAGACACACCTTGAAGGCGATGCTGTGCTTCAGATCACAGCCGACGCTCTGCTTCCTTCACTGCACTGGCCCTGTGGGCTTGCCCCGCGTCGCACAGCCCCTCGCCCCAGCCGCACGCCGGCTGCCGCCCTGGCTCTTTTGGGTTGTGAAGAGTGTGTGTTTGCAGCTCTTTAGACAGTGAGCCAGAAATGGATGTGTCCACTCAATAAACCTGGTGAAAAGTAGCCAATAAAGACTGCAGGCCTGGCAATAACGTCACAGACACTTCAGGAAAGCTCTCTTGGTGACATTTGGGCAGGCCACACACTGCCCTCTTCCCCTGCCTAGGACCTGGGCTCACACTTGGGAGGCATTCCAGCCCGGCAGGCACAGGAGCCCCAAGGGGCCCCATAGGGAGCAGCACTCCCAGCCTGGGCGCCTCAGACCCCAGCCCCCCACTCCCCTCCTCTGGCCCTCCTTACTCCAGCCTTCAGGCTCCTCAAGAGTTTCTCTATCCCCTCAGGGAGCCAGACTTTCCCCAAGACTCACCTTTCCCATTGAAATAAAACTAACTTCTAAGGATCGATCTGGATGGGACCTCTTCTGTGAAGCCTTCCTGGGCCCTTCAAAACTGCACTGAAAGACTGCCACTCTCCCCTGGGCTTTTAGGGCTCTGCTGCCCTCGAACAAACCTCAATATCTTCTTGTGTAAAATGACATCATATGTCCTACCCACCTCGTGGAGTTGTTGAGAAGCAAAAGGAGTGAAGACTGCACATGGCTGCAGTGTTACAACATGAAAGTCACAGAGTAGACAGGGGTGGGCAGCCCGGGCATCCAGCCAGCCGCTTGGTTGCAAATGCTGCCAGGGTTCCTGGGGTGCACACTAGGGATGGTATTCAAAGCAAGCATGGTCCCTTCTGCCCTGCTTCTGAGAGCAGTCTGCAGGGCAGGCTCCTGGAAAGGCCAGGCTGGAGTGGTGGGCGGGACCCGGTCAGCACAGAGGAATAACAGCTGTGGGCTGAGATCTCATATATTAACCCCCTTCAGAGCCTCCCAGAGGCATGCCGTTGGATGCTCAGCTTCTCATAATTAATAATGAGAGCGAATGCTTTTATGGCACAGTGTGCCAAACTCTCTCTTAAGTACTTTAAAATACATCATCACGTTTAACCAAATCAAAGTCCCATACGAGAGGCAGTGATATTGCCCCCAGTTTACAAATCAGTGGAGGCACCCAGAGTTCAAGTACCTTGCTAGTCACAAGCTAGGAAGTGAATCTGGGCAGTCTGGCTACTGACTCGGATATTAATGCGAGACCAGGCAGCGTTACCATGAATATTCAGCCCATCTCTGACTCTCCCTTTGCTTGTCCCTCTGCATCACCCCCGCCCCTCACTTCACTTTCCATTCCCTCACCCCACCCACCTCTGCTCAGCTTCCTCCTGGAGTACATGGAGGTAGAAGGAAGTACCTGGGCTGGGAGTAAGGGCTCTTGGGTTCTAGTTCTGTCTGACCTGCTCCTAGTGAAACCTTGGGCCTGTCATTCATCTCTCTGTTCATTCATCCATCCCTCCTTCCATCCATCCATCCATCCATCCATCCATCCATCTATCCTTTCCTCCATCCGTTATTCTTCCTAAATCTCCCTGTGATGGCAGGGAAGGTGGCAGCCAGAATCTATGAGGCCAAGGGACACAGTGGCTGCTCAAGCGCATCTGGAAGTACACCAGCCTGAGTCATGTCCCACCCAGAAATGGGGTAGAAAGCTGTCCCAGGAGACCAGACTTGGGTCCAGAGGGACTAAGAGAGCAAAAATTGCATGACCAAGTAGACATGAGCAGGTGGAGATGGGGTTCCCCAGGGAGGACAGGAACAGCACTGTCATGACCCCCTGCAGGCTACTCTCCCAATGGTGACTGTAGCTTTAGGGTACATTGGGCGGACACATCTGGTATGTCACAGGTGTAACATGCCCTGAACACAAAGCTGCCTTCTCTCCTAGGAACCCACAGTCCAGCGGGTCATGAGTAGAACTTGTTCCTGCAGGATCAAGTGTGGAATTACTCATGTCCCAGATGTCCCTCGGAGCAGAGCAGTGCACAGAGGCACAGGCACCTGTTGGCCCTCTTGGTCCCACCCCTCCTCAGAGAAGCTCCTTATTACTGCAGAGGCCATATTGCCTTTGTTTGTACCAGTTCCAGGACTTGCTGGTGACCAAAGCTAACGACCTCCAGGGAGCTCGGAGGAAGTGTAAAGAAAGGGCGTGGAATGGAGGTCAGAGATCTGGGGACTCTTGCCCAGGCCCTGCCACTGACTTGCTCGGACCCACGGGGGGCCCCACCTTCTCCAGGCCTCCCTTCCCACACCTGTGAAGCAGTGAGCACGGGGGCAGGACCAGCCTCCCGACACCTTCCCACCCTTCCTGGCCGCCTGCCTTCTGGGAACCTGAGCGGCAAGTGTTGAGTGTTACAGGGCCAGGCCCGCTAGGGTGGAAGGGCCTCTCCTGGGAGGCCAGCAAGTCCTCTCAGGACTCCAGGTTACTCAGTGAGGATGGAGGCAGTTTTCCTTTTTTTCTTTTTCTAGCAATGTAATTTTCTTGGAAGTGAATGTATTTCCTTGCTGACTCCAAGCCATCTTGCCTCTTATCAGATTTCAAACCCAATCCAAGTCTGGTCCTGGTTAGAGTGGGGAGAGTTGGGTGGGGGGGGCACTGGGAGGAGCCCTTCGGATCAACAGGTGTGCAGGGGCTTCCCAGGTCCTTCCAGTTCCACCCCCACCCCACCCCCTATCCTGCCCACCTCTCTAGCTTCGGCCCTAGTGACTCTCAGCTTCTTAGCATTGGCGTGACCTTGAGTAAAACGACGGAGCCTCAGTTTCAACTGTAAAATGGAAATAATAGCACCACCTCACAGACTGCGTGCGAGGGTGAAAAGAGTCAATACATGTAAAGCACTTGGAACTCCATCTGGCATGTAGAAAACAGTATGGAAAATTTATGAGTGTAGCTGTCATTATTCCTAGGATAATGATTATGATTGTGCTGTGTGCTCTAACCCTAAGGAACATCACCCTACTGTCCTGAAACTCTCTGAAGTTCACTGCCCCCACGTCTTTCCTAAGCTGTTGGCTCTGCCTAGAAAACCCATATTCATCCTTCAAGATCCAGTTCAGGCCGACCCGTCGCCTCTGACAGCCTTAGTGGACCAGCTGATCACGCACTGATTGTGCTTCCTGCTGCCCTTGGATCACACTTAGTGCTTGTCGTGCTGTCTGCTGCTTTGTCGCCTCACGTCTGTCTCCTGCACTAGACGCGGAGCTGCTCGAGGGCAGAGACCGTAGTGATTCATTTATTGCTGCGCCCCTAACATAAACACAAGGCCTAGGGCAGAGGTGGAAGCAGTGTTCCTTTCTCTCCTCAAGTGTGTGCTGGAAGACAGGAGGGGGACATGGGTACAAGAGATTCCAATGCACGGTGACGATGACCTCACTGGAGGGACAGGCAGAGGTGGGTACTCATGAAAGGGATTCCTTCCGATTGAGGTTGGGGAGGGCGGAGATAGGTAGGAATCTGAGGAAGATGAGGTGAGTTAGTTATTTATAGAAGTGCTTTAAAGGTGTAAATTGTTCCACAGATACACCAGTACCGAATTCCCATCAGTGTGCCGGTTATCACTTGCTCAAATTTCTGTATGGCTTCCGTGGTAGTCAGTTTGGGAAACTCTGACAAACTCCTATAGACTGGGTGGCTCATAAACAACAAAAATGTATTTCTCACAGCTCTGGAAGTCTGGGATCAAGGCACTAGCAGATTCGGCATCTGGCGAGGGCCTGCCTCTTGGTTCATATATAGCAGTCATCTCGCTGTGTCCCCTCGGGGTGGAAGGAACGAGGGAGCTCTCCGGGCCTTCTTTCATAAGGGCACTAATCTCATTCATGTGGGCTCTGCCCTCCTGACCTAGTTATCTCCCAAAGGCCCCCGCATCCAGACATCACCACTTCAGGGATTAGGTTTCATCACATGACTTTTGGGGGGGGTGTGGGGGACACAAACATTCAGTCCATACAGTTTCTGCCTCCTGAGTGGGCCCTGGCCAAAACCCGAGGGCCCCGGTTTTTTGTTAGTATGCTAGAAGAGGTTTAAAAAGAACCACCCCTTCGTACCCCTGCACCTCTCCCCTAGAACAGTCTCCGGGACCTGGATCTGGTGGCCTTCGTGGCCTCCACGTGCTCTGCGTTTGCCTTGATTTTTCAAACCATGTGTGACTGGGCAGGGGGGAATGCGTACCATGTGCTTCTGATTCAGGTCCCTGCGCTCAAAGGCAACGTGATTTTGAGCGATATCTGATGGCCTTTGAGCCTCAGAAATGTGTTCTTTAAGCCTTCTTTTCCTGTCGTCTACCTGCTTTCTCCCTTGACCGAAAGGAAGCAGCCCTCACCAAGACCTGGTGAACTCCCCAGCCCCAGGCCTTGGCAAAACGGCTCTCGCTTCCCCTTGCTAGATATTTGAGCCTAGAAGGCTGGGGACATCCAGAAGGGAGAGCAGGGTGCATACAGTCACAGCATCACTTTCTCTTGCAGACCAGGGTGGAACATATCTATGCAAACAGATGAACACGCCTGTCTTGGCGGTTACGATGGGTGCCCTCCCCAGTGCATCATGGGCCTTTGGCTCAAAACCAGAATTTATTTTAAAGTGTTTTACATTCAGCAAGCCTTGAGAGTTTTCCATTTCTTTCTCCTGCCTATCGTACCATATCTGCCCGCTCGCTTAATCAACTTTTATTAAGAACCAACTAAATGCTAGGCAATGGGAATATGAAGAGATATAAAACAGCTCCTGCCTGCAAGGTGGGAGAAAAGGGCACTTTAAGAGACAATTTCATGATGTGGGGTTCTTTCAGGGAAGCACAGCTGGAGGATGAACCTAGCTCGTTTAGGGGCAGGAGACGAGGGAAGGGGAAGAGAGACCAACCGGAGAATCTTCAGAGGGGCACGAGTCTTTCGCCGACTGTTGTGCGATGCAACTCGTGGGTGGGGCCCAGAGCGAGGCCTCAGGGAGAAGGGATGGTTGGGACTAAGAGCCCTCTGTTTACCAGTGAATGAAGACAGACATCTCCGTTTTTACAAAAATGACTGAGGACACCTGCCAAGCTGGGGAAGGTGAGGCCTCACAGTGCAAGTCCCCATCTGTTTCTAGGCTGATTGCAGCTGAGCGGAGTAATGTCCCCAAGTTGGACCACACTTCCAAGTTTCAAAAGCAGAGTCCCACCCATGATCTCATTCAGTCCTCCTTCCCTCTGTCCTTCCTTCATTCATTCCAAAGTGTTCGCTGAGCACCAGCTGGATGTCAGGTGCTGTTAGACTCTGGGAACAGTCATGTGCAAGGTCAGCAAGCCTTGGCTCCCTAAAGCGTCTAGTTCAGGAATTCATGTTATTTTAAACTAAAGAACGATCCAGTATCCCTCTAGATAGTAAATGCCAATGGGCTTGGACACCGCTGAGTTTCCCCACATTGATGTTTTCCGTAAAATAGCTTCCTTTCCCCATTTCCCGTTAGGAAGGAACTCAAGAGAAAAAATCAAGGAGAGGGTGTTTTCTTGGTAAGCCACTTCACCCCCTACCCCCATCCGATAAAAGCGTTTCCTCTTCCTGCCCTTGAGGTACTGAAGGAAGTCCAAACTCCACACAAGGCCTCCGAAATTGGAGCCTCCCAAGCATTTGCCCCTGATAAAGCGTCACTTACAATGATTCATCTCCAAAAGTTTTTGTTATTGATTCCAGCCACATTTTGCTACACTCTTGTTGGTTGCTTCTATTTAAAAATTAAATATTTCACATTGGCTTTTTTTAGCCCATTTCTCTTTGTTTCCCACATATTTCCAGTGAATGAAGAGATTAGTGAATGCATCATTTTTTTTTTCATGAAGGACGAAAGTTAAACATCCTGTTCTGACTGCAGAGAAATTTTAAGGTTTCTGGAATCCATTAAAACCCAAAATGTCACAGGAAAGTTATTCCGGAGCCTGCAAAAACACAATTTTACACTTCTGATGTCCATGGGGCATGTTAGCCTATCCTTGAAGGAGATCACCATTTTCTTTCTTCACTCCCTCCGTCCTTCTCTCCATTCCAGAAAAAATGGAATGAAGCCAATGTATGTAATGCTAAGTACTTTACAAATATTATCTTATTTAATCCCCCTCACAGACCCCTCTGAAGCTCAGATGAGCTGACGAACTTGACCCAGGTGGCCCAGCTAGGAAGCACCAGGGGCTGCCGTCATCTTGCTACATCTTCATCACTTTGCTCTTTTTCTACCCCCAGCCACTCGTAGTTTCATGCCCTGATGCCACACCATTTGTTCCCCACTTCGTAGAGAAAGATGTAGGTATGAAAGCCTAGATATGGATGCAAGCTAGAGAAGGACTGATATCTTCGCCTTCCCTCACGGCTAAAGCCCATGTTTTCTCGTTTGTAAGCGGATGTGCCACTGCACACAGTACAGCCAAGAATGATTTCAGAGCATCTGGGTCCACAGTCCAAGGCAGCTCTGCAAATGCAGTTGTCATTACACATTTTACTTCCTTGCGGAGACAGGCAGGTGGCTGTGATGTCTGACTGTATAGCCGAGTGTAGGGAAATCTCTTACCAGCTGGTGAGGGGCAGATTGGCAATGACAGGGCCTGAGAAGGAGGGTCTAGCTGGCTGCAGCTTTGCAGTCAGATCTGGGCCTTTGAAATCCACTAATAGCCCGTTCCTGGACGTAGAGGCCCCGGGGGCCTTTCAGCCTGCCTTCATTTGGGCGCTTGTTAGAAAGTCAGGGACTAACAGGCTTGGACGGGAAGGGTGAGGTGGAGAGGGGTCCGTTGAATTGCATCACAGGCACAGCCAAGTTCTAAAGCACGGGAGGAACACAGCCAAGGGGCCTCCTGGCTTATCCTTCACCTTCCTCACAGCACAGGCCTTGGGAATTTTCCAAGCCTCTCCTGCACTAGGAGAGGCTTGGGAAGTCTGTGCTGGTGATAATGGGGTTGGCCAACAGAGAGTGCTGTCCTGCCTGGGCCACTCACTGGTTCAGAAGCCTTGAGAAGGCTGCGCCAAGGTCTCTCTCCCAGAGTGTAAGCCCTTGTCTTCGGGAAGCAGGCAAGATGGACCCCCTCTTGCTTCCTGGTGCCCCTGAAGGAAGTAAGGCGTAGAGAAACAGACAAGATTTCCAAAGTCGAATTATATCTCTTGAGACTCTCTTTCCTCATTTCCTAGGAATGAAGGGTGCCCCCTTGGGATTTACACAGCAATGTGTTTTCTTTGCTCTTGACCATCTTACCAGCCCTGAGCTGAGATGGCTGGCCTGTGTCTACTTCTCTCAGACTGTGACCTTCCAAGGGACAGAGCACCTCAGATGTTGCTGTTAGAACCTGGGTCCGCACAGTCCTGCCACTCCCCCGGTGTTTATAAGTCAAGGCTGATCTCCTGCAGGACGGGGAGCCCCTGAGCTATGGACAGGGCTCTCCTTCCCGCCTGCGCACAGGGCCAAGTCAATGCAAATGAGTTCCCTAACTTGTGATGATTAACAGTCATCATAGGAATAATACCTTATGCACGTGCTAGGCCCTTTCCATTCACACCTTGTTTAACTCTCCATCCTTACGGCACTCCTTAGGATTTCCCTTTGCAAATGAGAAGACCCAGTCCCAGAGGAATAACGAAGCTATCTAGGTAACAGTAAGTGGAAAGTCGAGATTTGAGCCCAGTGCCTGACTGATCCCCAATCTACTGTGTGCACAATAATGTACTTCCACCACCCAGAAACATCTGCCTCTCTCGCTAATTCACATCTTTAACTCAAAAGCTTTTGTCTGAGTAGGATTATGACCGCCATTCCCAGAAAACGACAGGAGCCCCAGAAGCACAGTAGGAGGGTCGTTAGAAACCAACTTGTCCAAATTGGTACTTCACAAATGGAAAACTGAGGCCCAGAGAAAGGATGGAACCAGTATCTTGACTTTTCTTCTGAATTTCACAATCATATTCCCTAGACTCTCGGGGGCACTGTCTATGCCATGAAATTTTATTCTTTTCCATAAATGTGAACATCAAGTGTCTAACAAAATTCCGGTTCATTGTTAAACCTTGAGTGAGGCTTTGTCATGAGCATTAGTCAGCCAGATAAATAAAGAGTCCACCAGTCTTTCCTGAATGCCATATTTGTGTGGATGTCCAGTCCTTATAAACCTGTACTTCAGGGAGGGGAGGTTTTAGATCGGTTTATGGAAAGAGAGAGTATAAGCAAAGGCCAGCCTGGCAGTGGCGGGAAGACCACCACCACAAGGAGGAAGCCAGGCCTCGTTTCCCGCTCCTGGCCTCCTAGTCCGGGCTGCAGCCCTAGGGGATGACCACTCGGAAAGGAGGCCTGGGATGGAGTGTGACACTGAGGGCAGGCTAGGACCTCACAGAAGGAGTGTTGCTCAAGAGAGGTGTTTCTTGGGCAGCGAGCAGACTGCTAGGCCTTGTGCCCAGGACCCTCTTGTCACCTCTCCCACCAGCGGTCAGACCTTCCTGTTGACCCAGCCTGCCCTGCCATGATCGGAGAGCAGCAGACCACAAGGCCAGATGTTCAGCCTGAGGTAGGATGGCTGGAGCAGAGGGCAGTCAGACCCATACATCTGGGATGGGGTCCAGAAGTGGCTGTTTGACAGGAAAGGGGAGGTCTGGAGGCTGCTGAGGTACCCGAGCCTCGCTTATCCGTCCAACCCATGGAGAGGGAGGAGAAGGGCAGGGGTCCCAGAGAGACGGCGTAGACACATTCCTCCATAGCAATATGCCCCACTCTGGCAAAGGCCACCTTGGGACAAGTCCACGACATCCTTTGCCTGGAGTGGGCCAGGTGGTGAGGTGAGAAGGGCAGTTCCCCTTGACCTCAGCTCCATTTGCTGTGTCATTTCCAGCATGTCTCTTTCCCTCTCTGAGGCTCGGTGTCTTCCTTTGTAAGTGGGAGACAGTAATACCCACCTTCTAGGGTCCTTGTGTGGATCAACAAGGCAATGCAGGATGCCTGGTTCAGAGGGAGGGCTTTCCCACCAGCTGTTACTTACTAGGTAGGTGATGCCAGGCCTGAGTGCCGCATTGGCCTCTTGGGTGGCGGTATTCCAGAGGCCTTCTGATGAAAGAAAGAAAGAAAGAAAGAAAGAAAGAAAGAAAGAAAGAAAGAAAGAAAGAAAGAAAAGAAAGAAAGAAAGAAAGAAAGAAAGAAAGAAAGAAAGAAAGAAAGAAAGAAAGGAAAAGAAAAGAGAGAGAGAGAGAGAGAAAGAAAAGAAAAGAGAGAGAGAGAAAGAGAGAAAGAGAGAAAGAGAGAAAGAAAGAAAGAAGGAAAAGAGAGAGAGAGAGAAAGAGAGAAAGAGAGAAAGAGAGAAAGAAAGAAAGAAAGAAAGAAAGAAAGAAAGAAAGAAAGAAAGAAAAGAAAAGAAAAGAAAAGAAAGGAAAACAGCATCACTTCTGATTGCTGGGAATGGTTAAAGTTCTTCCCTTTGGTGCTGCTGACTGGGATTTATTCAGCCTGCTCGGTGCCATGTTCTGGATGGTTCCTAAACATGCCCAATATGTGGCCCTGGTCGTTGAGAAGCTCATAGTCCAGGCCCATTGGGACACTGAGTGGTCATTGTGACAAATGTGTCTCCTGGTGGGCCTGGAGGGGTGGCGGGGCAGGGGGGATTGGTGGCTGACAGCCACCACGACAGTGGCACCAATGCCACAGGGTGAGCAAAAGCCCGTCCGTGAGGAAGTGGGGGTAGGCTCTGCAAGCAGGTGGGCGCCTGTTCACACTGCTGGAGGAATTGCCAGGGGACCTGGTGTGGCTGCCGTCATGTGCATCTCAGGGCAGGGCCTGTGAGACCGAAATGAGAAGGGCAGGGCCTCGGGTCCAAGCAGAGCACTTGGACTTTCTCCTGCAGGCACTGAGACCAGCCAGCAAAGGCTCTTGACAGAGCAGGGTGGGGGCTCAGTTCGGAAAAGATGAATCTGCCTTCAGGATGTGGCCTAATTACATGGGGGTGGGGAGGAACACCTGCCAATCAAATCAGAAGGGAGAGTTCTCACAGCCGGGGGCAGAGGGATGCGGGCCTGGACAGGACAGCGATATGGGGCAGGAGAGGAGAGACCAACCCCACAGAGCCTCTTGGAAAAAAAACAGATCCTCAGAACTGGCCAGAGATAGGAAGGGAGAGGAGAAAGATAAAGATGATACCTTGGTTCCCACCTTTTGCGAACTCTTTACTCAGTACCCTACTGCAGCAAGTGACGTAAAAGCGTGGGAAGTGTTGAGTAGGGGTGACATGAGGGGAGTAGAGACATCAGAGATCAGCAGCCTTCATGAGAAACTGCTGTGAGCCAGGTCCCGGCCATGGGCTTCATGCCAATATCTCACTTGACCTTTACAACAACCCCACGTGGCAAATATTATCATCCCCAACTTGCAGATGAGGAAACCAAGGCTCAGAGAGGTTGATGATTTGCTCAAGGACACAGAGCTAGGAGTGGGAAAGCGAAGGCTTCCACATAGGTCCAGAGCCCCTCATTGCCTTCGTGAGGTGCCCCCACCCTGCACAGTACCGCACCGGCAGTGCCGGGCCCTCCTTGGAGGGAGCAGGAACCTGGTGCCAGATTTCCAGGAAGCAGGGTCCCCTCCCCACCACTGTGTCTCTGCCTACACCGCCTCAGCATGTCGCCAGGAGACCCCTCCTTGGAGACGCTGCCATATAGATTTTGAATGAGGCTCCTGGGAGGTCTAATATACAGCGGAGGGAAAAGTTTCCCCAAGAGGGGAACCCAGAGAGGCACCACCTGTCTCTAAGAAGCTAACGGGGCCCGCTTCAAACCACCCTGGGCAACGGCAGCAGGAACAAGAGGGAGGAAGTTTTGAGAAAATCGTGCAGTTTGCATTAGTATGGACGAGGGCTTCTCAGCTTTGCCCCTATTGACATTTTAGGCTGGATATTGACATTGTAGGCTGGATCCTTCTTTGTTGCAGGAGCTGTTTTGTGCACTATATGACATTTCGTAGCATCCCTGGCCTTGACCCAGGGACTCGGTACCTGTAGCACCCTCTCCTGCACTGTAGTAGCCAGAAATGCCCTGGTCATTGCTGAATGTCCCCCAAGGGGCACAAAATCGCCCTGTAGATAATTGAAGAATTAAACCCTGGAAGGGATTGTTGCAGTCACCTAGGCCAGAGCAAACATAGTCCTGGCTCCGCGAGGAACCAGCAGGCATCTCTGGAACATGTCCTCTCCCCTGCAGCACTTGAGATTGAAAGAGGTGTTCCCCACGGCTTAGATTCCATTGGACTATGAGGCCGTCATTTTACTAATAAGACACTTGGTCCAGAGGAGGAAAGGAAGGTGCCTGCTGTCACTCAGGAAGCCAGGACCCATTAGTGCTCTCTTATCATTTGTAACAAAGATTCAGCTGCTGGGACCATTTCCCACAGAGTTGAGCCCCAGGCTAGTGTATAAGACATTCTTTCTGGGTGCCCAGCCCTGTGCCAGGTGCCAGAAGGCACTGGTTAAGAGACAAAGGAAGGAGGAGTCAGGGGTGTTCCAGTAGGTTCAGCTCACGTGGGTCACAAGGCTTGCGGCTTGCAGCGGGGCGAGCGTAGCTGGCCTGCAGTGGGGCATGGCTCTCTGTGGAAAGGCTTCTTGGAGAAAGGAGACTTAAGTGGAGTCATTGAGAGTTTGAAGAAGAGTTTAAGGAGAGGAAAAAAGCAAGAACAGAAGAGTGGAAGTAGCAGTGTGAGTCTATCCAAATCACCCAGCATTTGGCTCTCCAGGACCTGAAAGCCATAGGATGTCAAGGACCAGGACCTGTCTTGTTCACCACCAGGGTCCCAGAGCTGAGCCGTCATTCACAGAGATGTCCTCTGACCAGGAGGATTCACATCTTTGTTCTGCTCTGTCCCCAGATGGGCCACACCTCCCTGAGCTGCATTTCCACATCTGTCAACAGGCCGGGGTTGTGGTGAGGCCGGAGTGAGTGCATGAGCGCCTGAGGGTTTGGTTAACCATGGAGAGTTGCCTGGTGGGGGAATGATCGTTATCATACCAAGTGGGATGAGATCAGCCCGAAGATAGAGGTGCCAGGGCTGGAAGGTGCTCAGGACTTCGCCCTCGAGGGGGCAGCTGGGTGGAGCCTTGTCCCATTTGGGCAGGTTGAAATGGTGGGGAATGAGCTTCTGAGGCCCAGTGGCAGTGCCCCTTCATCTCCCACCTGGCCTCTGCCCAAGTGCCTGCTGGTGCATGCAGAAGCCTCCCCGGGCCTCAGGGCCAGGCCACAAAGGGGCTGCTGCAAAAAGGCTTCTGAAGTCCATGGCCAGAGCTTTGCAAGTCAAAACCAAAGCAGGTAATGCCTGGGGGTTCATGAGCCTATTCTCAGACACAGTTGTTGAAATGGAAGGTGGGGGCAGAGCGGGGTTTGGGGCTGACTCTGCATGCAGAGGCTGGGGGCCAGCTGGAGCTCGCATGGGCCAGCTGGGCTGAGTGGGCTCCTGGTTAGCCACATCCATGTCTTGGTCATGTGTGGCTGGCTCTGGGTAACCACTGGACCACAGCATTGGCAGGCAGAGGACATCCAGAGGTGGGAGGGACAGGCCTGATGGAGAAAAGAAGGCAGGAGGAGGAAAAAGAAAGGAAGGACGAGAAACCAAGGGTCAGGCCCACAAGCCAGGGTCTGCTGGAATGAAGCACAGTGCCAGCTGTAGGAGAGGCAGCCCCATGTCTTGAAAAAATGGCATATACTCCAAGCAGAAGCCCCTCCACTCCTCTCCTAGCTGAGCAGGGGCCACAGCTTGCTTGGCTGCACTTGGTTTAGGGAGCACACAGGGTCACCGCCCTGACTAAGCCACCATGGTCCCCATGCCGAGACAGGAGCTCCCCACTGTGCCCAGTCCCCCTTCCAGCCACCACCAGGCCGCCAGCCTGAGGCCCTTCTCAGAGGGTGTCTGCAGCCTCAGCCAGTCCAGGAGGGCAAAAGCAAGCCCCTTCTGCCTGGCTGGCTTCTTTAAGAGGCTGCAGCCCTGTTGTTCACTGGGTCCGGATGAGGCAGAATGGCAGCACCAGGCTTCAGGGGCAGAGCGGTCATGTTCAGATCTGACTCTGCAATTACGAGCTGTGTGAACTTGAGGTCGTTTCCCTCTGCTCAGGCGTCCCCTCATTGTCTGACACTAAGGATAATAAATCTTACTGTGCAGGCGATTAAGAGTATTGAATGAGATAGAAAGTGCTTGGCACAGTGCCTGGCACAGAGACACTATTAGCAGCGGTTACCATGAACTGAACATTTGCTGTGCAGCAAAAACAATGCTAAGAGAAGTAAAAGACAACCCATCCCCATGTCCAGGGAGCTGACCCCCGAGGCACGGGCAGGGTCCCAGGGAGAATTCTCTCTCTCCCTCCTTTATTCATCATTGGGGGCCTTTTCTGTGCCAGGTACCTGCTGGGCCCTGGGACACTGATGTGGATCAGACCCAATGACCCAGGAGTTTACCTGAAGAGACGGACAGGTGAGCAGTGAGGCCTCAGGCAGAGCCTTCAGGAAGAATTTGGGGGATACCCGGAGGTAGGTACCGAGAAGGGAACCTTAAGCTTCCTCAAGGAGGGAGGTCTGGCCTTGCAGAAGGAGAGGTAGGAGGGCGCCAGGTAGTGCACACAGTAGGGCAAAGCCAAAGCTGCGTCTGTGCCTGGCCCCACGCTCACAGGACCTGAGCCAGGCAGACCGCCTGGGAAGTCTGCAGACTGAGGATGAGCACTCAGGCGGCCACCTCTGGGAGTGGCTTTGGGAAGGAGGCGGGCTCAAGACACAAAAAGGCCCCTGATTAAGAAGCACTTACTAAGGGCCCAGGGCTGAGAGTAGGGGAGACCACTTCAGGAAAATCCTTCTCTTGCACCAAGACTGGCCAGTGAGATGGAGAAGGGGCCTTTGTGACAGTCAAGTCCAAAGCACCCAATGGTACAGGAGAAGAAGACAGTACTACTGCGGTCACCCAGCAAGCTGTTGGAGCTTTGCTGACATTATCCAAATATTTCCTATTCAGGCGCCATCTCCAGCCTTGGAGGAGCTCTGAGCGACAGGTCCTCCTGCACATCAGCAGCCTCGGTATTTTTTCCTTTTCCTTCTCCTTTCCAGGCTCACAGCTCCCCGCCCACCTTTCTCTCTGCCCGCGAGGCCCAGGCCTCATCATTTATCAAGATAAAATCCATCCAAGACTCTGGGAAGGAAGAGGATAAAAAGAGTTCTTGGGGTAATAAATCTCCTTTACCATAGGTGGTGAGCAAGGAATTCATCCCAGACTGTGTTCTTGAAAAATGAGCGGCCATGTGTGGACAGTGTGCAACCCGGGCATGGGGGCGGGTGTGCGGGAACAGGGAGGCGGCCCTTAGCATCGCTCAGAACCTCCAACATCACTGCTGGGAAGACTCCGAGCTTTTGAGCATGTGCTGTGTGGGGAGCCTGGGCCGTCAGTGGCAGATCTGAGCCTAGAACCAAGGATAGAAATCTCAACCTGCTCCAAGCAGCCTTCTCAAGGTTGTGCAAGATGGTTCTCTAAGCTCAAAATGACATTTAACAGCTAATTGCATTTACCCTCTGAGCCGTGTCATCATTCATGCACTCATCCATCTTTACTTCACTCTCACGCATCCATCACTAATATTTCTGATCACCTACTGTGTGCGATGCACCAAGCCTGCAGCCCTGCAGCAGAGGGTAGAGCCTGGGACAAAGGCAAACAGGAGGCAAACCCGCAGAACAGGGTTGGGGAGCACTCTGGAGAGTGTGGAGGGGATGTGCGTGGAAGTAGGCAGGGATCATGCCTCATCTTCTCTCTCCCCCGAGCTGAGAACGCAGCAGCCCCTGCTTATAAGGACAGGAGAAGCTGGGCTGTCTTGGCACCACTCACCCAGGCTGATCAGCATTTCAGGGGTTTTTCTTTGTTTGAGTCCAGTCACACAGAAAGTGGCTTGCCCCTCCTGCAGGGAAAGTGGCTTCTCTTTCTCCACCTCTCTTCTTTACAATTGTTTAGTGAAAACAGCACGAGCATGGCTGGGGGGTTGTCCATCAAATGAGTAAATAAAGCATAGTACATTTGTATGATGGAGCAATAGGTGGCCCTTAGAATGAATGACCTACATGTGTCAACATGGGTAAACCTCACATGATATCAGGTGAAAAGGCAAATTGTAGAACAATATGTACAATCTTCTACCACTTACGCAAATTTAAAAAATAGAATAATATTCCATATTATTTATGCCTACGTAAACTTGTAATAAAAGAATAAAAACGCATACAAGAAGGTTACGCACTAATCTCAGAAGTGATTATCTCTGGAGGGAAAGAGAAGTGAGTGGGATCAAGGAGAGGGCATGGGGACTTCTGATGCCATAATTTTATTTCTTTTAAAAAATATGGGATGCAAATATTGTAAAGATCAATGTTAAATCTCTGTGGTAAATACAGAGGTATTTGATAGATTTCTCTGTACTTTTCTGTTTATTTGAAATATTTCATTTTAAGTAAAGATGTTTGAACAAAACCCAGCCTGACTTGAAAACCCACGTGAACCACAAGTCTGAAGGCTTCGGAAACCCAGCTCTGTGCAGGTGCTTTTACCGAAACTTTTTAGTTAATCTTCCCATCATTCCAAGAAGGAGGCTTATTATCCTTTTTTCACAAATGAGGAAACAGACTCAGAGGTACCAAGAAACTTGCCCAAAGTCACACAGCCAATTAGGTAGAAGATCAGAGCTTCCGACTCTGGGGTATGTAAGCCCAAAGCCATGTTCTCTCCTCCCTCTCTGACCACCTAAACAAGCTACCTTTCTTAATAAATCATTATAAACTCAAACAAATAAACACCAAACAAAATGAAAAGCAACTCAGCGGTGAGAGGTCAGAGTCTGACCTTGAATGCCTCTTGCTGCGACCTTTGGTGAATTACTTCCCCTCTCTGAGCTTCACCTGCCCTCACTGCAAAATGCAGATTGTGATGTGACCACCCTAGCAGGGCCTAAGGCACTTTTTCCTGTGTGGTTAATGCTAACTTATTAAAGTGTGGCTCCTTACGCTCAGAGCTGAGACCCTTGCCACCGAATCATGGAGGACCGTGGCTTATTCCAGGCAATAAGCAAAGAGATTTGGTTTCACTGGCTGGATAAAACATTTCTGCTCCAGTTGCATCTTGATTATATGACCTCAAAGGAAGGAAATCTTAGTTCAGGTGCCCAAGGCATTCATCCCTAATACTCTCCTTCCCTGATCAAAACCAAACCGGAATCTCTGGAGCGGAGAGATCAGGGGAAGGAAGAGAACTGGGCCTGAGAGCCTCCTGGGAGAAGCCACGAGAGGGCGAGGCATTCACACACCTTCAGGCGACCCCTTGCAGGCTCTCTGGGTTGCAGCATGACTGACCTTACTCACTCTGCAGGAGGCAGGCAGTGCGCTAAGAATCTGAAATACATTTTCCTAGTTTCATGCCCACCTCCATTTTACAGAAGTTCAGAAATGTAATTGACATCACTTGTAAGTGGCAGAGTTGAAAGCCATGTCTTTCTGAGTCCAAAGCTCTGCTCGTAACTGCTATATCATAATACTGTGGAGGGGAGGCCAGAATGAGGCCAGAGTGGGGCAGGAAACAGTAATGAAATCATTAAGGCCTCTGCAAGACATCCGAGTAGCCCGGTTCGGTCCTACAGGTATGAGAGCCATTGCAAGATTTACGCAGCGAGAGACACGATCGCCTTTGTGGTTTAGAAAGTCCGCTCTGGCTGCAGCCCGCAGAACGAACTGCAGAGCCCAAGGTGGGAAGCAGGGAGCCAGATGGGAGGCTGTGACAGTTATCCAGGCAAGCGGGCCTTGGGCTTGCAGGGTCAGTGACAGCTGAGAACAGAGAAACTTTCAAAGCTGCTTAGAGCTTAATAAGTATTGGAAGGATAGATAGATGGGTGATGGATGGACGGATGGACACAGTGGGATTTGGAAGGAGAGCCGAGCCATCCGGGAGGACTCTCAGAATAACACATATTAACTAAATTGGACTGCAAGCAGGCCCTGAGCTAGGCTCCCCCAAATCCTTCTTTGCATGACTTTCCTAGTTCTGAAATATGTGACAGGTTAGAGGTCAGACACTGCAGGAAACCCCACCAGAGTCATCCCTAACCCTGGGGCTCCAAGTCAAAAGAGATGCTGGGTAGCGGGAGGCAGGGTTGTCCAAACACAGATGCTACCAGGGGTGGGACCCAATATGTACCAGCAAATATTGATCCTGCCCCTTTGCCCAAATCGGGCCACCACCGGACAATGCCAGGGTACGTTGGTGGGTCCGGGCCCTAGGCTGCAGGCCAAGGAATGTGGACTCCACAGGAATTTGTTTGCTCATCCCCTAGAGCTTGACATTTCCCGGCCTGACCACTCCCCAGTGAGTGGCCCTGGGGCCCAGCCCCAGCGGAGCCCCCCATGCGGAGTATTTGCACAGGGGCTGCTTTACTTAGCCAGCATTCATTAGAAAAGGCTTTTCTCTGCTAGGCCTGTTTCCAGGGCACGTGGGGCGGGGGGCTTCCCATCCTCCCCGCCCTCCCCCCTTTACCTGCCCCACCAGGTTCTGGCTGCTTTTGAGAAACCGTGGAAGTGAAACTCTTAACCATCTGAGAACAGCCTGGCTGTTGCAGAAGTGTTAGTCCCCGTCACCCCCGTCTTAGAGATGGCCAAGAAAAATACACTTTGAGCCACTCGGCTTTGGACCAGATATTATGGTTGTTAAGAGCCTTTGAGTCAAAGACGCTTGGGAAAGTGAAGTTGGACAAATTACCCAGCCCATCTCCTCATCTGCAGAGTAGAGATAACAATAGCACCACCTCCTCCTCCAAGATTAAGTGAGATAATGTACGAGTGCCTGGAACGTAGCCGGTGCTGGATTAGCAGAAATGGATCGGCTCAGCGGAAGCTAAGGGCAATCACGGCGTGCTTGGAGAGTTTACTGGTTCCCGGGGAGTTCTGGCCAGACCTGTCCAGCAGTGGTGGCCCTGGTGGACTGCAGGGAGGCTCAGATTCTTGGCGCTGCATGGCCACATGGGGCCTTTTTTTTTTTTTTTGGCTTTCTCTAGCTTGCACCATTCAAAGGGGATTGTGAAAATGAATCCCGTACTGGGCCCGGAGGTGGGGGGAGATGGAAACTCAATTCTGTTCATGGTTGGTTAGATGACTTTGGCCTGGAATTTCTAGTATCCAACAGCAACAAAGACAGCCTTGGAGTCCGTATGAGAAGCGCTCCTTGGGGCAGGGAGCCCCTCAGGTCTCCCCAAGCAGCTCTGCCCTGAGCCTCCCCCTCTCTCATCTGTCTCAGCATTTCTTAGGAGCCCAGCCACACCAGGGGCCACATTGTGGCTTGTGGTGTTTGGGTTTGGGTGCATTTTGGACAGTTTCTGTCTTTCTGCTTTGCTTTCCCAGCTTAGTCCTTAAGAGTTCCAACGTGGCCCCTGACAGCTTCCTCTGCTTTGGCTTCTGCTGCCTTCTGGCTCCTCCGTTGTCATTTCAAGGACCTACCGTGTTAATCATGTTGTTTAAGAACACAGATTCCAGAGTTACATGGCCTGGGATCAGATCTCACCTCTGTCGCATATTAGTTGAGTTACCTTGGGATATTCAGTCCGCTTCTCTGAGCCTCAGCTTCCTTATCAATGAAACAGTAATGCTACTAGTTCCCGCCTTGTCAGGCCAAGGCGAAGATTCGGGAAAGGGATGCAGGTGGACCGATTTGCTCTTATCTCGTACTTAGTAATTCAGCATCTCTCTCTGTCTCTCTCATTTCTCCCTTCCATCTGTCCCCTCCCTTCCTTCCCCACCCCCGTGCCCTACTCTGGAACTAAACTCTGCACACACTCTGCAGGCCCAGGCATATTCCTGTGAAGCAGCTTAGGCTGAGGGACATGGTCATCACCCCAAGAGACCTCCACATTTAGGAGGCTGGGCTCCCATTCGGCGGATTTATTGTTCACTACTTTTTAGGTGCTGACAAGCTACTGCGGTTCTTGAGGACTGGGGTGGGTGCTGGAGTGTGAGGTCGGAAGGAGGAAAGTAAATACAGAGCTCAAGGCAGCCTGAGACAGAGAGAATGGAATCCTTCCATCAGTCAGTCCTCAGAACTCAGACCCCTCCTGTCATCCCCTAGCAGAACATCCACACAGAGGCCGTGGAATGAGCCAGAGGAGACTGAGAGAGATCGGGGTCAACCTGTAGGGTTTTTTCATTCCCTCCCTCCCCCTTGCAGTTCCTCACTTAGGCAGTCAACCAACACTCACTCATCTTCTGATCTGAGCCAATTCCCACCTCAGTCACTGGGGCACAGAGATGTTGGGAAGCAGCTTGACCTGGGAAGTCTGAGACCTGGGGTGGCACCTCAGCTCTGCTGCATCCATGTGGTGTGCCCACAGGGTACAGGGGGACACAGCAGAAGAGGGACAAAGTGAGAGTGTGGGATGAGGAGGTAGTTAAGGGAGACTTCCTGAAGGAGGGGGAAGAGAAGCTAGGCTGAGATCTGGGTAGATGCGGGCTGGGAGTATGTGTGTGACCAGAGGCAGAGACAAGGAAGGGGGTCCCTTGGGAGGTCAGAGGGGTGGGCCAGCCTTCACTAGGCTGGTTGAGTAGGAGGCCACACTGACCCAGCCTCAGTCTCCCCTCTTGTCTTCCACAGTGGCTAGGCTGTCTCTGCCCTCTGCACACCGTTGTCTATGCTGTTGCCCTTGTCCACATGGGAAACTCCCTTCTCCTCTGGGAAGAGCTCAAGGATCTGTTCTGGGGGTATGCCCTGGCCACCCCACTTTATGTGCGATCAGGAGAGCTTCCATTTGCCTTAGATTGTGTTCCCCCAGAAGCAGAGCCCGAGTGAAGAATTTGAGTACAAGTAGTTTCAGGACACTTGAACCCAGGGGGTAGGAGAAGCAACCTGGGAATGACGTAGAGCATGCACCTCAGAATCGTGCACCCAGGAGGCAGGGAGATGAGGTTTCGATGCTCCAGTTCCTGTCCATCACTGGTCCAGAGGGCAGCATTAATGAATGCATTGCATTGAATGAATGCAATCCAATAACGAATCCACAGCATTGGCCTGCTCAAGCAGAGGGTGATCTGGTGGTCAAAGAGGTCCACGGGCAAAGAAATACAGGTGCTGATCGTGGAAATTTGGCCAGGAGTGTTTAAGGGAAGGCATTTGGGAGTGGCATGGACAGTGTCTGCCACAGGTGCACCCAAGACTGCGTACATGATTTTGGACTGAAATCATCCATTTCTTCTCTCCCCACCAGCTCCTTTGGGCAGAGTCTCATTTGTTACAACCCAGGGCTCCTAAGTCCTAAGTGTTCATTGAAGAGATGAATCTAGATTCTAAACTCCTACATTTTCAAAGGCTGGAAGAGGCCTTTGGGTCATTTTGGCCAACCTTCCAAATGATGTTTAGGTCCTTGCCTCAACTCCCAGCCGCATCTAGTATACCACCCCTGCCCGTGAGCTCAGCACTGCCAGGGGCAACCTGCGCCATCAGGAGTCAGCTCTGACTGCGAGAAAGGCTTTCGTCGCCATCATCTGTGTCCCTGAGTCTCTGTGCAGGCCTCTGTCCCTGCCCTGGCCGCAGGCGCCTCGGCCAGCTCCTGGGGGAAGTTTGCAGCATCCTCTGGGGACTTCCAGCTGGTAGAAGAGACCCTCGCAAGCCACGCTTCCTATGCTGTGCCCCAATGACACAATTGTCTGTGTCCAGCCACCTCCCTGCTAAGGGTGGGAAATAGATTTTCTTCTGTATAAACAAGTAGCTCAAAGACCCAAGGCAGGGGAATTTGATCTGGGGTGAACGCCTCGGTTTTGCAATTCTCCTGTGAGTCTGTGGGCCAGCGCTGGCCGGGTCTGCAGCTTCTTCTGGAAGAAACAGGCCTGTGAAACCCCAGGTTGTGCCAAATATCCCATCAGGGGATTCCGCTTTTGGCTGCAGAGGGTGGGGACGGAGTAAGAAGGCAGTTGTGTAACCCCTGGTGCTGACCTCAGCTGTCACAAAAGCAAAAGCCCCCATGGGGGACCAAGTTTGCCTTGCAGGGGTAGGGGGCAGGCATGCCCTATCCTCCTTTCCCTCCCCCATCCATCCCCTGACCCAGCAAACCAACCTCATGAGCTCACACACGGTTCAACAAAACAGCAAAGACTCACAAAACCCCCACTGCCTGCCAGGCCTGGTGCCAGTTATTGGAATGCAACTTTTGTCATCTCTGAATGTACAGTCCAGCTATCTGAGGCTGTGAGAGGTGCCCACTTGTCAGCAGGGAAGAATCAGAACTGGGAGTCAGAAGACCTGGGTTCAGGTGTCATCTCGGTAAACCTTGGGTAAACCACTACCTTAGCTCGGGCTGCCATGACAAATTTCACAGACTAGGGGCTTCAGCGATGGACATTTGCGCATGGGTCTGGAGGCTGGGAGTGCGAGATCAGGGTACCAGCAGGATTGGCTTCCTCCAGCGCTTCTCTCCGCAGCTTGCAGATAGCCGCCCTCTTGCTGCGCCTCTACATGACCGTCTCTCTGTGCGTGTGCGTGTGCGTGTGCGTGTGCTGCCTCTCTGATTCCTAAACACGTCTTCTCATGAAGACAACAGTTAAGCTGGGTTAGGGCCCACCCTAAAGGCCTCATTTTAATTTAACTACTCCTTCGAAGGGCCTATCTCCAAATACAGTCATATCTAAGGAACTGGGATTAGAGTTTTAACATATGAAGTTGTAAGGGGCACAGTTCAACCCATAACCACCACCCAGCTGATTAGGCAACATGAACATACCTGTAATGGCCACACACACAGCTGAGAAGGTTTGCTAATTGTGGACCCAAAGGGACAAAGACAGCTGGGGCATTTCAAGAAGCTGTGGCCATAGGGGTGATGTTTTGGGGCATGTGATTACCTGGGAAGACAGACAAACTCCCCCATTTCCTTTTCTTTTGGGGGCATATGGTCCAGAAGTACCGGGACCTGGGACTGTGGGCCTGGCTGGGACTGGTATCACATCCATCGTTCTTTGCTGCAGAAGCAGCGTGGGCAGGCGAGGAATCACCCTGGCTGGGGTGGGGGGCCCAGGTTCGCTTTCCTGCCTTTCCAGGTCACTATGCTGGCATTCAAGGAACATCTGCGGATCCTCAGTTTTCTCCCTTGTATCATGGGCAAGGGGGAGATTTAACCTAGAAGATCTCTAAGTTGTCGAACCTGGGTGCTGACTGCAGCTGTAGCAAAGGCAAAGCACGGGCTAGGGGCCAAGTTCGCTTTCCGGGTCCGCGAAAGCCTGACTGTTCTCCAGCATTGTGACTGTGACTCTGTGTTCTTGGATCCCCTGTGGCCTGTGACTAGGGTCCAGCCCTGACCACTTGGAATAGCCTGAGACCTGATCCTGGTCACAGACTGGCTATGAGAAGTATGGGTGGTATAGTGTACACCACTCCCACTATAAGAATTATACCTAAATTTGGGGCAAATATGTGATCCCCCTTATCCTCAGCACTCCCTCTCCCATTAAGGAGTTGATTTATTAAACATTTCAGGTCAGGCCCTCATCAGAGAACAGAGCCACCACCCCCTCCCAAATTGTGTTTTTGTGGTGTGAAGGCTGGGGGCCTGGGGCAGGGGCTGGTCACCTTCCCCTGTCCTGCTTCCTTTGGGTGCAGCGGTTGGTGGGGGAGGAGACGGGAGGAACAGGGCCGCCTTGAGAGAGATGCCACTCAAAAGAGTTTATCCCAAGTTCCAGGGCGCTCAGGTAGCTGGAATTTATGGCGTCGGCCCCGCCCCACGTCATTAATAAAGGAAAATTAGCCCTCTCTGGGTGAGGACACTTTTCACTGGAGTCTGAGAGCCATAACGAGGCGCTATCAAAGCCCCAACGTGCTGTATGAATTTTATATGCCCTGTTTCCTACAAGTTCTGAACAGCTCGGCCGATTTATAAGGTAATGATTTTTCCATCCATAATTTCTTTCGTATGATTTTTGTAATGTGGCTATTTCCCCCTCCTGGCTGAGCTGTGCACAGCCTGGTTGGTGGATTAAGGCAGGAGAGGGTGGGAGAACTTTCTTCTCAAGCCTAGATCAGCATGCAAGAGCCACCCAGCGCTGCAGTGGACAGGAGAGACTCCTCAGCTCTGTCCTGCATGGGCCACCTCGGGCAAGTCTGCACCTTTGTTTTCCCACCTTCCCAGTGAGAAACCTTAGATCCATCTAGTGACACTGTTTTGCTCCATCTACATAGTGATGTAAAGAACAAGTCCCCTCATGGCAATGGCACACTTATTCCATGCATAACTATCCTGTGTCAGACACTGTGCTAGGCATTGTGGGATGAGTTAAATACGGGCCCTTCCTCCAAGAGGAGTTCTGTGAAAGATGTTTTGAAAACACAGAGGTGACGGGTCCTTTCTGAGGGAACCAGGGAAGGCTTTGCAGGGAAGGCATTTGCAAAGATCACCATGGAGGAGGAGTCATTTGGTCTGGCCAGGAAGGACCCATTGCAGACTTTGTCAGTTGCAGTGATGTTCCCTTCAACCCCAGCTGGGGCCTTGGCAGTGGGCCCAGCTTCCCAGAGTGCAGGACCGCCTCGAAGTCCCCAGTGATACTCCAGAGAAGCCCATGGCTTCAGGAAAAACCCTTTACTTTCTGCCTTCCCAAGGCCAATACCTCCTCTCCAGATGCTCCAGTGGGGAAGGGCTTGGAGCCGCAACACCTGGGAGGAGCCCCTGCACACCCATAAATCTGCCCCTTTGCCGTCCTTTGATGTGGGCACTCCTATCTCCCTGGGATCACTGCCCGGGGAGGTAGCTATTGAACCGAGGGTCAGAGGGCAGCCAGCCCTCATTTTTGAGTGAGTGTGTGTGCTTTAACCTAACCTGGCCTGCATTATGTTAAGTCAGAATGTCTTACAGGATGTGAATCACTCCCAGTCTAGGCAGGCTCTGCAGCCCCACATGGCCACCCATTGTCCATGTACCAGCTCAATGTGGTTTAAACTACAGAAAACCCAGGGAGCCCACAGATGCTTGGTCCGTAGGACCTAATGAGCACCTACAGGAATTTTTTTTTCCTTTTGTTCCTTGAACTGACCAGGTAGACGTACTGGTGTCCCTGAGATCCATATTTCATGTGCCTCACGTCTCACCCAACCTCCCAGGTGCCTCAGAGATAGAGGCAGTTATCAGTCCATTCAGCAGGGGAGAAAACCAAACCCAGAACCATTGCTTCTCCTGCTGTGGTCATGCAGAAATTGGAGCTATGGGATCAGAACTCGGGCCTTCTGACTTCAAGACGGGCAGTCCTCATTTCTATTAGGCCAGCTTCTCCTCACAGCTCCGGGGCAAGCCGAGCCGTTTCACGGATGAGCTTGACTGGACGACCAGTTGCGCACGCATCAGCAGACCCCGAAAGGGTGGGATGGAAACGATGATGGAGCAGCTCTTGGCATTCCTCGTTCCCACTTCTCAGAAGTTGGTACGTTTCCCTTGGAAAGAAAAGCCACTTTGACTTTCCTGTAATAAAGTTTTCTAATTAACTGGAAGGAGAAGCATGCTGAATGTATTAACCACATCTTAGCTATATATTGGTTTTTTTTTATTTTTTGTCAAAGCTTCTGCATTGAGAGGCTTTAGGAGTCTTTGCACAGCAGATGTTAAAGTATTGCCGTAAAGTCAGACACGGGATGTTCACGTGCCCAGCCATTCACCTGGACCCCCTTTGCAAATGCCTAGGGACAGATTCACGACCTCTACCCTTTGACATGCCCAGCCTGCAGGTCACCCCTGGAGAACAGAGGCCCACTGTGTGAGTCTGGGAGGAAGCTCAGTTCATTTGGCAAGTATCCACTAAGCACCTACTGTGTGCCAGGCACTATTCTGAGGATTTCAAGTTGAATAAAACATATTCATTTCCCAGAAGAAGCCCACAGTTTTTAATGAGGACTAAACACATCAGAAGGAAATTAGTTAGATTATAAAAATATATTCCACACTACAAAAAAATAACTATTTCTCAGCAGCCACACTGCCTCAGGCTATGTGCTCAGATGCTTAATCCAAAGCCCCTAAAGACAGACTTTAAACACCCACTGATACAATGAATTTGCTCCACATACTCCTAGAAAAATATAGTTGTTTATTATCATTAATAATATCATTGTCATTAATAGCAGGCTCTGGAGGAAGACTTCTTGGCTCATATCCCAGCTCCACCATTTACTATCTGGTTGACCATGGGCAAATTAACCTACCTTTCTGTGCCTTGGTCTCCCAATATGAGAGAGAAGAATAACGGTGCCTGTATCATAGATTGTTTAGCAGAGGTCATGCCTGTAAAGCCCTTAACCCAGTGCCAGACACTTAGTAAGAGCAAAATAGTTGCTCACTATTGTCGTTATTATCCCAATGTTAAAGAAGAGGAAGCAGGGGCTCAGGGAGGTGAAATACGTTAGGGCAAGATAAAGCCAGAGCTTAAGTTCCTAAGCAAGATCCTAGGCTGTTATTAATCACAAGCCCACTAATGGACCCGGCCCTGTCCCTGACCCACAGCAGAAACACCGGCCCTGCTGGGAAGGGGAGCTTTGCTCTCCAGAGGAGGGGACGGACAGAAGTGTTGGAACACAGTGGAACAAAGCTGGTCAGAGTGCACACCTGGTCAGTGTCGGAAGATTGATGGATGGGGACAGAGATGCTGAGCGGATGCCTGTGTGGGATGGCATCCTCACCTGTGTCTCCACCCATCTTGGAAGGTGTCACCTATTGGTGACTGGTGGCAGGATCTCCTGCCCTGGGGGGAGAGAGCTGACCAGGTGCACCTCCGTGTTACTCAGTGAGCTGAAATTCTTGCATTCTAGGACCCCAGCAGTCTGAGAGTCTGATTCCAAGTGTCCGAGTCAAAGAGTCTAAGCTCTGCCAGTACCCAGCTGTGGATGCAACAAGCCCCTGGGCCTTTGCTTATGCTGTGCTCACTGCCTGAATTTCTTCATCCCCCAATCCTGCCTGTTGAAATAGTATCCTTGTAGGCCTCGTAGGAACAGATGTTCCAGAATCCATCGTCCTTCCTCGGCGCTCACGCCGCATTATGCTTTCGCCTCTTGTGAAGCACTTGGCTGATGCTGCCCTGCTCCAGAAGCGGAGCGTCTGCCTATTTCTTATGTCTGCCTGGAGGGCCATACTTTGACAAACCTGGGTTCTAAGCTCTCAGCACAGGGCCAAGCCTAGCTGTTTGTTGAACTGATGTGAATTTGAGCTGGGCAGTGTCTGGGCAGTGAGAGAAACACGTCTCCATGACATGAGCTGAAGACACAAAAGATGGACTTCTCCCACCTCCCACTGGGCTGCCAGCCAGCCCTGGACTGGCCCCAAGTCATTTGGACCTTGTCTAAGAAGGTGACCCCCAACAGCCACCCTCCTGGCCCACCGCTGAGCGGGTGTGGGCACACACAACTCCTGTGGGCTCTGGGAGAAAGAGGCTCATTCAAAGGGTGGCCTATAAAACCTCTTAGCTTGCACTCAGAGGCTTATATCACCCTTAAAAGTGTGGTCAGCATGGTGTTATTGCACTGCGGCTACAGGGGACGGTGACATGATTTACTTGAGTAATTAACTGGTTGCTGCACCCAAACTCTAAGCAAACACAGTGCACTTGGCTGAGATTACCTGCTTCCAAGCTCCCACTTTTCCTTGTGGGGTTCAAAGACATTCCAGGAGTTAGGGCTAACGTGGGCCTCTATTGGGGCTTTCTTCCACAGGTTATGGTCCTGGGGCTGGGAGCCCATCTAGAGAGATTCAACAGCCCTGGCCATTCAACTTCCAAAAATACGCTTTCCGAGGTGGTATCTCCAGAGAGAGAAGTTAACGACCTTGTGCTTGGTTCCCTCCGCTTTTCAGGTTCCACGCACATCTCATCCATCTTCCCCTGAAAGGGTGTCTAATTGTCAGCAGCCTTTGACTCAATCGATTTTTTTTTTCTTCTTAAAAGAATTTTTACTTGAATTCTGGGCCACGCCCCGCTCTCCCCTTGCCTGACTGGCCACTGCTTTGCAGTGTCCCAGCGGGCTCCTCCTCACGTCCCTGACTTCTAAACATGGGGAGCGCTGGACTTCCAACCACAAACCACTTCTCCTTCATAACTCATTTTTAAACTCATCTCCCAAATGCCTATTTCCATCCTGGATTTCTCTCCTAAGTCCCAAACTCCTTTGTTCAGTTGTCCCCGGATGTCTCTCTGGTTGTCTAGCAGGGGCCTCAAATTTACCGCACCCCAAACCAGACTCTGAGCCCTCTGCTAACCCCCCAAACTTGCTCCTCATCTCAGGAAATGGAGCCTGCCTTCCAACAAGTGCTCAGGCCCAAACAGCCGGACTTATTCTCAACTCTTCTTTTTCCCTCCTACCTATGTCCCTTTCCAGGTCATCACCACATCCTATGGGCTCTACGTCATGCTCTATGTGGACCCAAGGCATCCACGGCTCACCACCTCTCCTCTATCTCCCTGGCCCAAAGTCCGCCCCATTCCCCACCCCATTACTGATGTAGCCTCTCTCCTGGGCTCCCTGCTTCCTCCCTTGTCCCCTTGCCTTCCACTTTCCACACAGCAGTCAGGGGTAGCTTCTGAAATACATGTCACCATCCCTGGCTTCAAGCTGTCCAATGGCTCCCCAACACTCTGAGGAAAAGCCAATATCCCGTGATGACCTAGGTCCTTCATGATGGTCACCCCACCCCATCCCCACTCTGTTGCCACCATGACCTCACCTAACAGCCTCTCCTTCCCCAACCCTTTCACTGAGCTTCAACCCCACTGGCCTCCTCACTGTTCCTCAGACATGCCAGCATGCTCCTTCCTCATACTGAAGATGTCCTCTGTCTAGAATGGTCTTCAACATCCTCCATGGCTGCTCTCACACCCCTTTCAGATCTGTGCTCAAATGCCCCCTTTTTGGCGAAGCCTTCCCTGGCCTCGCCGAATAAAATAGCACTGCTCCCTCACCCTCTAATCTTCCCTACCCAGCCTGTGTCTCCTCCACTGTTTATCACCACCCAGGACACAATGGATGTGCTTGTTTGTTAACTCCTCTCTCTTCCACTAGAATAGAATCATAACATGTTAAAGAGTTTGATTTGCTTGCTGCCTTTTCCCTGGAATCTGCAACAATTCTGAATGGAGTAGACACATTCCTATGGATGAATCACTCAGTTAACCACTGAGTACGGGTGTGGAGGAGCAAAGTGAAGCTTGGAGACATGAGCCACTTGCCCACGGTCCACAGCAAACGCCTGGCCATGCCGGCTGCAGACATGTCCTATCAGGACACGCCTTTTCGTTCCTAGAGCTTGGTTTTCCAAAGTGGGTCACCTGGAAGCTTACCGCAGGGACTGGTGCTAAGGAAGAGGAAGGGAAGATGTGTGTAAAACTAGTCCCCTCCGTCTGGGCAGTCACAGCCCCAGTGGGGGACCAGGCAGAGACAGAAAAGCAAGACAGGAGGTTGAGAGATTTCCTGGGGAGGGCAGTTGGCTTTTAGGGACAGACTGGGATGGCAGTGGCGTGTCCTGAGGTGGGGTTTGCCAACAGGTGGGTCAAACTATGACCCCCTGAGCCCTAGGGGTGGTCACACAAGGTCAAGGGTGATAAGAGCACCTGTCTCTTATCCCAATATGCCCCACCAATATTGTAACTTTCCACATGAGCCTAGAAGGAAAAACCTTGGAAAGAGAACCTAGTATCAAAGAGCTACATTGTACCAGCACTTTCTACAGGCTTCTTGTGTAAATTTTCACAACAACCCTCTGTGTTATCAGACAAGGCAGAGGAGAGGGTGGGGGTGGGGTGGGAGGTAAAACCCTGTGGGATCTTTCCAGGAAGACTGGCTCAGCTTGTGTCCATGGCTCTGGGGAACCCCCTTTGCTTCCGCCTCGTCCCTTGCCAAGCCAAGATAATTGTCCCCTGGCCTTTGGCCCCCGCAGCTTTCCTCTGTCCACACTTTGCCTCTGGGCTGTGGGCTCCTGCACAGGGAACTCAGCAGCTGCAGCTCCCCTCCATCCCTGCGGCCGGAGCCTCGCAGAGAGCCGGACGAGCCATCCGCCGTCAGTGAGGCTGAGCAAACGAGGGACTGCGTGAGGACGTGAAGATGAGATGGGCTCTGGGACTTGGGCAACATACTAACCAAGTAGGCGACAGTTCCAGGGTTCAGACAGTAGCCTGGGCACCCCTGCCGTGTTTGGGCAAGCAGGGCGTCTTGTCTTGTTGCTACGGCAACTGGTTTGTGTGCGTTGGGCTGGTCAGCGGCCGGACCTACCTTGGCAGAAGAGACCGGTGAAGAGTCAAACCGCGGAGGGAGGAGCAGAGAGTCCCAAACGCTAATCTGTCAAACACAATGCGGTTGTTTTGCTGTCAAGTGGCACCGCAGCCCAGGAAGGCATTCTGGATTGGGGGAAACGGGATGGGGAAGTGACCCGCAGCCACAGCACTTGAGGAAGAACCCCATCCTTACTGCGCAGCAGTGGTTTTTTTCCTCTCTCTCTCTGCTTTGTAATCCCAGAGAAATGTCATCGAGCCCCAAGTTGATTCCTCCTCCCGGGGCCCCTATTCAGGCAGAAGCTCAGGACTGCCAACAGGGAGTTTGGAGCTCGTAACTCAACTGTGGGCAGGGCCGGGGGCCTGATTCCAATTAAAGATGTCAAATGTATTTATGGATTATGCAATCAACAGGTATGCAGCCGCGGCGATAGCCGACGGGGCCACCCTGAAGATAGGCCTGTAATTAATTAATCCCAGTGGGTCTGCCAAACTCTGTTTTAAACGTGAGTGGTCTGGGCAATGCTGGGGACCAAGCCTGGGGCCTGCTTTAGACCTTGCCTTGCTTTGCTTCAGGGAGGGCCAAGGTGCTGGGCCTGTTTGGCCTGTCTGAGCAGAGAAAAGAATGGGTGTTAGGCTCAGGACCTGGGTTTGAATGATGGCTGTACCACTTACAAGTTGTCTGGCCTTGAACATGTTACCGAAACTCTCAGAGTCTGTCTCTGCTTCTGAAAATGAAGAGGATGTGTTGAGGGCTAATTTAGACCATGTATGTGACAGGGCTCAGCACATGGTGGGTGCCATTCAAATGTTGACTGAATGAAAGGACATCCCCAGAGCGGGCATGACTAACTGCCTCATCCCCCAACGTTATAGTGCTCACGTATACAAAACCAAGCAACCCCTCCCTGCAAGGATACACTGCCGGGGAAAGCACAGCCTGGTCCTAAAATGTATCCAAGACTCTCACCTTGATCATCTGTGAAATGGACTTGCCAACCCTGTGCTCAGGTCTCTTTCCACCCCTTTAAGCTCTTATGAGCTGATAGACTCAGACAAGATAAGCAGATTGTTCACTCAGCAAACTTGGACTCTGATCAGGTCCCTGAGCTGCATACTGGGACCCAGAACTGAGCCTGAGGAAGTAAACTCCTCCAGGACCTCCCAGTTCACAGGGGGTGCCCATACCGGCCCAGTTTATAGCGAGGGTGACGGCAGTGACAGCAACAAGCTCCGCCATCGATGGAGTGCCAGGCTCTGCTCCGCAGTGCCCACATGCAGCTCATCGTCCTCACCTTTATTCTACCGCGTAGACAGGGGCTCGCTTCCAGCTGCGCAGAGCCTCAGAGAGATTCAGTCGTGCAACAGATGTTAAGCACATGGCCCTTTGACTCTGCTCAGTAAGTTGTCTGTTGCTGGCAGTTGTACTAATGGGGTGGTGTGGGGGTGGGGGGACACACTGTCAGCATAACCCAGAGTCCCCAAGCGCTTCGCTCAGGAGCCAGGCCTGTTCTAGAGCTGTCGGGTCTAAATGTCCTTAGTTCTCTCTCTCATCCCTTCAGAGATGTGACTTGAATTTCACAAAATTCCCTCTGGCTGCAGGTTGGAGCATGGATTATGGGAATGCAGCGAGACTAGTCTAGGTGGAGGAAGTCGAGGTCCGGAGGCAGGCGGTATTGGCTTAGGAAAGAGAAAGCTACAGTGTCTGGAGACTTTTAAGAGTCAGGCTCAGCCTGACTGGGAGACTGGTTAGGTGTGAGTGAGTGTGTGTGCACATGTATGTGTGTGTGTGTGATTGCATGCGAGTATGAGCATGCTTGCATGTGCATGAACATGTGTGAGGGTGTGTGTGTGCATGCATGCGTGGGAGTGTGTGTGCCTGAGTTCATGTGTGTGCATCTGCATGTGGTGGGGATCCAGGGGTGGGATTAAAGGACAGGAGAGGCTTCTGGCACTTGAAGGGAACAATGTCCAGAGTAAAGCTGATCCCACATGTCCCGACAGCTGTGTTTGTCAGAGTTCCCTTCTTTACGCAGTGGGCTCTCCTTTTGTAATAGACTCTGTGGCAGGGTTGTGGCCTCTCAGGTATTGTGGCTTCTCACCTATTACATTGTGTAGCACGTCTGGTCATCAGAGTACTTGGCATCTGTGATCTCACTCAACCCCCACACTGACCTGTGAACAGACATTCCCAGATTGTCCTATGGGGCTGAAGCCCGAGGTGGCCTCCGTTAGGCAGAGGGTGAGGCAGGGCTGCGGGTCTCCATGCCCGGCCATCATCTTCCCACGTGAGGCCGTTAGAGCATCAGGGCCAACAGACCCGCTCCAGGCAGCAGGCTACATGCACTTCTACCTATAGCCTCTGGTTTGAGACATACACCCCTGTTGCGTTTTGGGTGTAACTGGGGGTCAGTCTTGACCCTCTGACTGGACCACTCAGTCCTCTGCCTTCTTGCCTACACCTGTTCAGAGCCCCAACTTGCTGAAGCTGCTGCAAGGCCCTCAGCCACTTGTCCTCTGGGCCTGAGTCTGTCTGCCGGTTGTTGGGTGGCAGCAGCATCTGTGATCTGTGGTTTACAGCGCCCGTGCTCTGTGGTATCTCTTAGAAGTGACACCAAAGGGATTTGGTCTTCCCCCGGAGGTGACTTGGGGGTGACTATCTGAGCCTGTCAGCTGTAACTGACCCTAGAAAGCATCATTCAACTCCCTTGTGTTGCCAAACAGGAGACGAGATTGAGAGGCAAGTGAAATGCCCAGGGACAATGCAGGCCAACTCAGAGACTGAGAGAACCAGCAGGAGCCCCACGGGCAATCCACAGCCTTGTGAGCTAGGTTGCAGACTCCGCCGACTCCCTCCAGAGACAGGGTGTTCACCCCTCCTTGGAGCGCACCCCGATGCTGGATGAGGCTCTCAAAGGCCTCAGCTTTCCCTACACTTACCCATCATCCAAGCAGGACAATTCACATTCTTTCTCGCTAGGACATCTCCAGGTCCCTGAGAGAATGACTTCTAGAAAGATTAGCCTGGCTCGGAACCCTGCCATGGATGTCTGACAAGGGAAACCAGTCTCCCTGGGGGAGGCAGGATGGGAAAGGAGGACCTTGGCCAAGTCTGATTGCAAACGAATTGCACCCTCCTCCTCTCACTCTGCTTTCTCCTGGTGCTGCTTTCACTGAAGCTGATTTTTTTTCTTGAAATCCAACCCCAAGTTCTGAAATTAGCCCTAATTTAAGCAAAGGCAGGGGCCCCGCTGCCCTCCCTGGCCTGCCCAGGCATGGGGATGTCCTACCTTAAGAGGCTAAGTGGGTTCTGGTGAGGGGTGTGACCTTCCCCTTAGACTGCTTGAATGCCAGTACTGGCTTCACCCCCTCACTCTGTGACCTGAGCACATGATCTAACCACTCTGTGCCTCAGTTTCCTCATGGTTTGAAGCGGGGGTCGTAATTGTATCTGCCTCGTAGGGCAGCTCTGCGAACTAAATAGAGAAACCCCTGGACAGAGCCCAGAAAAGGCCTGGCTCGTAGTGAGCGGCACGATCCCTGTGTCCTGCGCACTGCCCACAGGGCAGGCCTTGGGCAATAATTGCCCTCTGGGATTATGCTTAACGCACCACTCTCAGAGCTTTCAGCAGAACCCAGGCCACGGAAGATGCATCCCCAGAAACCCAACTAGCCTCTCTCCTGGCCCTGCAAGCCCTGATGGTGCAGGAGATAGACTCAGCGAGGTGCTGGGCTTGGATTCATTCATGTGGAGGCCCTTGGAGACTTCCGCCAGAGCCACAACAGGGTGGAAGACAGAGTGGCATGGTGGGAGAGGGATATGGGAAGTGGGGACTGTCAGGAAGGTGGGCTGAGAAGGGGAGGAGGGTGGTGTAGGGCCAAGGGAGGATGTGGTCCCTTTAAGAGATGTGAAACAGGCCTGGTCACCCTTGAACCCCCGAATATCTTTCAAGGCCAGGATCCCGTTCTTAGCAAGATATCCTAATGTGGGAAAAACGCAAATCCTCCCCGTTTTGGTGTGGAGGTTATGACATTTGTTTCCAAGGAGTTCACCCACTGTGCTGCTGGGCCTAGCTGGGGACTGGGGACTCCCAGGCCCAGCAGGGGACAGAGAGGGATCCCACCAGTAACTTTCCTCTCCTAATTCCAACCCTGGCCTCCTGAACCCCAGGCCTGTCCCCTGTGGTGTGAACTTTCACAGGACCTTAGGCTTCATCTGGATGACAAAAGGGGTAGCAAATTTCAGTTCGGTTTAATGAACACTCCGTCCACGGGGTGGCGGCTCTGTCAGGCTCTGGGGACCCAGAGATGGTTAAGCAGTCATCCCTGCCCTTGGGTTGCTCAGAGTTAAGAGTCATCACTGACATGTATTGGATACCAACTATGCACATTCAGCCAAATAAGAAAAAGCTCATGGCCCCATTTAATTCCACATGGACCATTGTTTTGCCACTGTACAGAAGAAGACAATGAGGCTCTGAGAAGTTGAATAACTTGCCCAATGTCACACAACTAAGAAAGTAGGATTCACAACCAGGCTACCAGTCTGGCATGCCACAGTCCAGTGGAAGAGATCCGCGTCCTCCCTTCAACGTGCACAGCACATTTATTCCCTTATTGGGGGATGGATCAACCTGTGGATTAATTATAGCCATTTATCTGGTGAGGAAACTAAGACTCAAAAATTGGAAGTAGCTTGCCCATGGTTGTCTGACAGTGAAATAACAGGCCTGTCATGTGAATCCAAGTCTATGACTACTTGCATTTATAGCTATTTTCTCAGAGGTTTCCCCAGGGATTATAATTGATATCTTAATTTATAACAGTCTAGTTCAAATTAATATCAATTTAATTATAATTTATTAAATTATAAAATTTTGTTCCTATAATGCTTCTGTTCCTCCTTCCCCTTTTGTGTGTGGTTATCTTACAAATTACGTCCATAGGTATCATAAAGCCCATCAACACAGATCTAGGTACTGCTTCCTTTATACAGTTGCCTTCTAAGTTGGTAGAAAAAAAGAGTTGTGATGCAAAAAAAAAAATATTTTTACTGTCTTTTATATTCACCTATAAAGTTACCTTTACAGTTGTTCTTGATTTTGTCACTTGGATTCAAGTTACTGTCTAGTCTCTTTTCATTAGAACCTGAAGGACTCCCTTTAGAATTTTTGTAGAGCTGGTCTGCTGGCAACAAATTCTCTTAGATTTTGCTTATCTGAAAATGTCTTAATTTCACCTTCATTTTTAACAGTTAGTTTTACTGGATATAGAAATTTTCATTGACATCCTTTTCCTTTCAGTACTGTGAATATATCATCCAACTGTCTCTGACCTCTATGATTTCTGATGAGAAGTCAGTTACTAATCTTATTCAGAAATGTACTGAGTCATTTTTTTTCTTTCTGCTTTCAAGGTTCTCTCTTTATCTTTGGCTGTCAACAATATGATTATGATACGTTTAAGTTTGAACCTCTTTGAATTTATCCTACTTGGAGTTCATTCAGTTTCTTGAATGTGTAAATTAATGGTTTTCATCAAGTTTGGGGAGTTTTCAGCTATTATTTCTTCAGTAACCCTTCTGTCTATTACTCTGTCTTCTGTTCTTGTTCTTCTGGGACTCCCATTACGAATATATTGATACACTTGCTGGTATCCCATAGATCTCTGTTTATTATTCTTTAGTTTTTTCTTTCTATCCCTCAGACTGAGTGATCTCAAGTGACCTATCTTCAGGTTAGCAGATTCCCTCGCCTGCCTGCTCAGATCTACCATTGAGCCACCCCATTGAATTTTTTATTTCATTTACTGTACTTTTCATCTATACAATTTGCGAATGTCTATTTGGTTCTTTTTAAAAATACTTTCTATGTCTTTTTGATAGTCTATTTGGTGAGACACCATTCTTTTACTTTCCTTTAGTTCTTTAGACATAATTTCATTAATTCTTTGAACATATTTAAAATAGAAGATTTAAAGTCTTTGCCAACTAGTAAGTACAACTTCTGGACTTCCCTTGGAACACTTTCTGTTGATTACTTTGCTTTTCGTGTTTGTGGGCCATACGTGTCATAATTTTTTGTTGAAAACTAGGTATTTAAAATCATACAATGTGCCAACTCTAGAAATCAGATTCTTCCTCCTTCTCAGGTCAGGGCATGTTGTTTCTGTTTGTTGTTATTACTATTTGTTTAGTGACTTTCCTGTTCCAGTTCTGTAAATTGTGTATTCTTTGTCATGTGTGGCCACTAAAGTCTCTACTCAGCTAATGTCATGGTCAGCTGATGATCTGTTCTTTGCCCCAACTGTTATCCACTGCCTCAGGCTGCTTAAACAATTGCCTCTGATTGTTTTTCAGCAAACACTTCTGGGGAACAGGTTGTTAGCACTAAGAACCTCCATGTTAGGAACCAAATACACACAAGCCTTGAAAGTAAGATCTTCCAGGCGATCACCAGACAGGTCACAGGATGACAGCTCTCTAGCAGTGAGGCTTTAAGGAGCCTCCACACTGTGTTGTATCCTCTAGTGGCTGCCAGGCTGCTGGTTTCCACTGTGACTGCAGGTGTTGGTTTTCAAGGCTACTGCCAAGGGAGTGATGGATGGGTGTAAGAAAAGTTAAAATGCCAAAAAAAAAAAAAAAAGGTCATTCTTACTGAAATTAGGCTATTTTTCTTGAATAAATGCTCCCTGGATTACTACAAGTCTTTGGTTATTTCCAGAGTTTTAGAAAAAGTTGATTCTGACCATTTTTTCACATTGTTACTGCTTTTATGTAGGACAGAAATTTTGGAAGTCCTTACTCCACGAAGTGGCTCAGTGATGTCCAACTGCTTACACTTCTGCCTGGAGGCAGAATACATGACATGAAAGAGAAAGTTGGCTCAGGAGAATACATAAAGTGATTTTCTGAAAGTCTGTTATCTCCTGAAAGGCATGGTTATTATAATAACGGTCATGTGAGTCCTCAGGAGGATATGATCAAGGTAGGCTGAAATACAGGTAAATGCTCCTAGAGGAGGTGAGATCCTGGTTTCCTCCAGCTGCCAAGGGGGAAGGTTCCTTCACCCATCCCAGCATCTTCTGTCACTTGACAACCTCTTCTCCCAGTGGTCAATCACTGGCCACACCTTGGACCAGGGTCTTCATTACCTGAACTCGACCAAATGCCACTACTTGATCTGGAAGAGCCATTTTAGTTTTTAAATTTTAGCCTCTCTTCCAGGTGGTACCTTTTGACCTGCTCCAGGTTTCGTCATCTGTGATATGTCCTTGCCCCTGCTGACCTAGGCTCAAGAAGAGGTAAATCTGGGCTCAGGTCAGGATTCCTGGTCTTGAAACCTCTCTACCACCAACTCCCATAGGGCCTGGAATTCCACCATCATCACTAAATCATTGCCTTGTCTGGGACACTTGTATTTAAATAAATTCAGATTTCTTTAAATGCAAGTTCCAAGGGGCTACTAGGCTGGAAGTCACACCTGGTGGATTCTGCCACTCACCACTTGTATGACCTTAGAACACAGTATATATGGTCCTAACTTCTAACCCTGTAAAACAAGGAGGAGGGCCTTAAAAGAACGCTTTGAGACTAGGGGCTTGTGACTGCAGTAGTTGGGTAGGGTAGTTGGGTATTTTTTTTCAAGGAGTCACCAAGTCTTCCCAGACCCTCGAAGCAGGGCTGGATGCCTCTCTGGGTTCTCATGAGCTCCAGGGTCTCCCTCTGACCCTCAGAAATAACCCCAAATAGTTCATGACTATTCGTTTTCTGCTGTGTCTCCCCAACCATACAATATAACAAGGGCAAGGAATCTCCCGGTTCATCTCCATGGCCCCAGCACCCAGCACCAGGCCAGTATGTGCCAGGTGCTCCAATAATAGTCCCCACTATGAAGTTCTTGGGACTTGCTATGGTTTTCTGACACTCTCACTACAACTCATCAACATGAAGCCTTAATATATGTGCGAAAGACTATAAAAGGGAAAGAAAGAAGGATTATAAGCCCTTTAAAGTTTACAAATGTTTTTACACTTATTAGTCATTTACTAAGAAATATTTATTAAACCCCTACTAGCGTTGTACATTTACTCATCCCTCCCCCAAAATGATTGCTATTGTCACCCCATGTTGCATGTTGGGAAACCAAGTTTCAGGGAGGTGAGGTGCCTCCTCCACAGTCACAGTAAATGTCAGTCTGACAGGACTCACGATTTGGGGCTCCCTGTCTCTGCTCCCACCTCCAGCCTCTTCTTTTAACATCTGGCTCACCTGACCCCAGGGCAGGCAGATGCCAGTGATCATAAAGTGTGAGCTACAGAGGACAGGAGTTTTGACTGTATCCCAGAGCCTAGAACAGCACCTGGCACATAGGAGATGTGCAGTAAACATTGGTCTAGTTGGATGAACGAATCTTCTAAAATACAGGTAGAGGATGAATGATGAGTCTCTGAATAAAAGGGACCTGGCACGAGGAGAAGGGACCACGTGTCTTGAACACCTCAGTTGGCCAGGCATGTCCCAGACTCTGCACACTTTGTTCCCACGACAGCCCTGTAGGGTGAGAACTACAGCCCAGAGCCGAGGGGAAGGAACCAGCTTGCCCAGAGTCGCCTCGCCAGTCACCATGACCAGCCCAGGACCAGAACCCGGTTCGCGTAGTGCCGAGGCCAGGTTCTTCCCACCCTCCACAGCTTCGGAAAAGTCCTCGGGACCAGCTAATTGACTCTCCTCGCTTTATAGAGAGGGTGAGAGAGTGCCCTGGCACACAGCGGCTCAGCCTCTGAGCTACCACTCTTGGCACTCAAAAGTTGCCCAGAGCACACACCCTGTGAGGCTGAAGTCTCTGGCAAAGCTCCCTGGGAGCTGACAAATGTCTTGAGAACCCAGGGGCGCGCACGCACTCCCGCAAACACACGAAGACGCTCATGCTGCGCCCACCACAGCAAAGGAGCCCCAGGCTCCTCCGAGTGTGTTTTAAATCCATTCTGACTCCCCAGAAAGTCTGTTTTTGTTATTCACGCTGACCTTTTAAACTCCATGCAGTCCTGCATTTTTCCCGAGGCCTCGGTAGGACCTATTAATAATTCCGCTCTCCCACCGAGGCTCTGGGCTGCAGCCGGCTCTCTTACGTGCTATAAAAGCCAGTCCCCCCACTGCTGGTGAGTTCGCCCTCCTCTCCAGACAATTAGAGGGGAAAGAAAGCACAGGCATCCCCCAGCCTTGGGGAGAGGAGACCATGTGCACTCCTATGCTCGTCCAAGGTGAGGACAGGTGGTCCAGTGTGACCAAGGACAGCATCAGGGCACTTGATGGCCCGGGGAATGTGGCTGAGTCAGGCCCCCTGCCTCTAGCTGCTTTCTCCTCTCTCTGAGCAAACATCTCTGCAAATAAATCTCCTCTTTCTTCCTTTTTCTCTCTCTGCTGGGTAACTGCTTCAGTTTCATTAAAGACTCTGGAAACATTCTTCAGGCTCAGCCGAGATATATAATACGGAGAACAGAGATTTGCTTCATAACCCACAAACTATTAAAAATATTAGTGTCCCCCAGAGAGTCTCTCTTAAAGATTCCTTCTCCCTCTCTGCCTCCCTCAGCCCCTGGCGCACAGTGCCAACAATAATGCAGGCGGGCTGGGCCGAGCCATTTCCTTGAAAGAAAATAAAGAAGAGATAACAGGCTCTGGAGAAACCTCTCTTTGTGCCTGAATAATATCTGTCATCCTATATGTCTGGTTAGAGCTTTGTACTTCTCAAAGCCCCTTTCACCACCGTTATCTTGTCTGATCCTCAAAGACGTGCAAAGTGGGGTCATGTCCCTTTTCTTAGGAGGGGAAACTGAGGCCCTGGAAAAGGGAGGTAGCATGGCTTTGAGGCAGGGCTGGGACTAGAATCCAGCCTCTCCTGATTGCCAGCCTGGAGGGTTTGCTCATTCAAATTTTATTAAGTCACTTTATTTCTTGGTAGCAGATGCCTAGTGTATATGAACCCCCAGAGCTCCCTCTGTCCTGTCTGTCCCTCAAGGGACTAGTATTCGTTGTGCCTGCAGGTGATCTGTCTTTCATTTGTCCACCTGAGGTGTACTGAGGATTCCCTCTGGGCCAGGCGCGTCCTTGGGGCTGGGAATGAGACCAGGGGTGAATGAGGATGGTGTACTGATGCCCTTTGGGAGGTCCTGCCCAATGAGAGGGCCATCCCAGGGCAGGGCAAAGAGACCCCGGAAAGACCTGTCTGAGTGCCGGGAGCACAGAGGGACTCCTGACCCGGCAGGAAAGGGCCTCAGGAGTGATACTCACCTGGGATTTCTAAAGATGAACTGAAGTTAGACAGAGGGGGTGGAAGACAGAAACAAGTTCAAGGTCCAGAGGCCAGAGAGGGCCTGACGTTTTAGAAAAAGCAGCCAGGCTATAACCATGGATGAGCAATGATAAGAGACCAGAAGGGAGAAGCCAGGAGGCCTGACACTGGGTAACAACCTGATGTTGTCCTAAGAAAAATTGGGTGTACCAAAGGACGTTTTGTCATTAATGGTTTTCAGGAGCGTCTTAAGTGTTGTATGTGAATTTATCCATGAAATAGTCATTGAATGCACTGTGGGTGCTTGTGTTTTGATTTGGATCTTAGAACTGATGGAGAATGAAGTGAAGGGGACGAGGCTTTGGGAGCGAGAACAAAAGAGGTGGCCAGGACGGGAGAGTGGGGTCAGAGAGGAGTGGTGGGCTGAAAAATTGCGAGGTGGGCTTGAGGACCGGCAGGGAGTGGGAACCCAGAGGGCGGAATCCAGGCTGACCCCAAACCGGGGCATCTGCTCCTGCAGGTGGGTTAGAATTATACTCCCTATGTGACAGCTGAGGAAACTGAGGCACAGCATTCCCCTACAAGGCTGAGTGTGTGCGGAAGTTGGGTTTTAACCCCCAGTCCCTCAAGCTCCCAAGTTCCTCTCACCCCCTCCCCTTCTGCCCAATCTAAGCCCTTCTCCCAGGGGAGGGGTGAGTGACTCAAGGGCTCCTGCAGGAACTGCCAGGAGGCCCCTCCTTGAGGCCAAATTGGGCTCTGTGGGCAGCCTCATGGTCTGAGAAGCCAGCACATTCTTTGTGTCTTGCCCCTGGGATATTTAAAATTAGCTTCTTAGAAGATTTTGAAAAACCAAGACCAGGCCAGTCCTGATGTCCAGTCCCAAGGGACAGGCTGACACAGGCTCTCTCTGGGTCACCTTGGGCCAGTTGTTCTCCTCTCAGGCCTCTGTTTCCTTGGCTGTCACGCCCGTCCCTCCTGCACCAGGAAGGCATCTCATGAGAGCATCATCTTCCAGCCATGGTCCCCCCAGCACTGCTGTCACGTCGATTGCATGTCGCCGACAAGTCGCCCAGTAGGCATGCACAGAACGAAGGCAGCCCCTTGTAGCTGAGGAGCCAGTGACGGTGCGGGCTGGGCTCTGGCCCTGCCCTGCTACCTGTGTGCCGTGGGGCCGCGCTAGGCCATACCTGTCGTGTGAACGGCTGCAACCCCCTGATCTTCCGAGGGCCTCCCTTTCTAGGACACAAGTTCTAGTCATTGGGTTAAATTCAGTCCCTCCGGGCAAGGAAAGGCCACAGGCTCCTCTGGGAGAGGCCTGAGAACAGGCGCTCCTGGGGGCCCAGAGCCCGGCAAGGGGCCCCCTCGAAAGAGGCCCTGATGGGGGGGGCTTGCACCTCTGGCCTCTGTGAGTTCGTCCACAAGAGGGAAGCATTCTATGAGTGTCCTTTATTATGGGTTCTGTGAACTGAGGCCGTATGTCCCCTGAAAGGCTGTAGCAACTCCTGACCTGGTGGCCCTCATGCACCTTCCACTCCCAGTGACTCTCTGGCACAGCAGGTGAGAGGACAGGAGGGACAGTGATTTGGCCCCTCCCTTGCTGTGGGGGCCAAATTACTGATTCAGAGACCCCCGCCCCGCCAGCCTTGGTGAGGAAATTTTCAGTTTCGGGGGCCGATTTGTGAGGAAGGAGGGAACTTTAGAAGACTTCAGAATTCTGGGGGACCTGCCAGCAAGGGAGAAGGTGCTGCCCCACTGGGGTGGGGCCCAGGCTGGGAGCTGAGCCTTAGAGGAAGGAGGGAGGAACATCTACCATTTGGGGTCCCTACTGTGTGTGGCCCTGAGCTGCAAGCCTGTGGGAAGGGGCTCGTTGTCCTGGCCTGAGGCCCCTGCACCTGTCTGACCCTGCGGGGACTCCCACCTCTTTATACCCCAGCATTCCAGCTCTCTTGACCAACCTTGAAGTGGCATCTTTGAAGTGGCTGTCCCGAGGTGGTAACAGCCCCAGCTTGAGTAAATCACTTGTTTAAATGCCTCCTATTAAAATTGGAGGGATCTCACAGTGAGCCAAAGTGTTGGTGGTTGCCCCCCTGCTGGGGCCTCAGCGCCCACTCTGAGCAGTGCTAAGTAGCTGTTGGAATGATTTTCCCTAATAGACCCCTTCTCAATTTGCCCTTTGTTTTCTCCGGGGTGTGAGGCCTTGACCTCACTCCAACGAGGCAAGTCAGGTGCCTGTGGAATCTGAGGAGAGCTTCTCTCAGACTCTACACCCTCTGGGAGCTCCCCGGGCACTCTCCGCCCCATGCTTCCTGGCAATTTAAGGGCCACGCCTGCAGAGCAGAGAGTCCAAGGGAGTTGCCACAGGCCCCACAGACAGAGGAGTTAACAAGGCATTCGAACCTAGGAGGCCTGTCTTGTGGAGCACATGCAGATGCTCTAAATGAAATGCACCTGCTGATTTAAGAACTCAAACAACCTGCTTGCAGATTTCCTTGATTGCGCGTGTTTCCGAGAGTCCTGAGCTAGCAGGCTGAGGGGTTCCCTGGCTGCCTCCCCCATCTCATGCCTCCCAGTTCTCAGGGGCTAGAGGCTACCTCTGAGGACAGTGAGGCCCCACGGTTTTCCCATCTTTGTCCTGGGCCCCCAGCGTGGAGTGGGCCATTACCCAAACAGAACCCAGGGACCCTGTGGCTTCTTCCACTCGAACATCTTCCTCAAAACTCCGGTTCACCCAGGATGGTGTCTCTCCACTCTTTGTATTTTGAACTCCATGGCTCCTTCTAACTCAACGTGAACATCTCAGAGCCTCTTTTATTTATTCAACAAAAATATATATTATGAAATAAATTACGTATGCAAAATGTATTGGATAGCATGAATTAAATATATTTTATATTAATTAAAATTATATATCATGAGTTAAACCACAACCAAAAGCTATGGTAAAAGTAGGAATGCCCTTCCATCTAAACAGATAGGTATTTCTCCTTCAGCCACAATTAAGTCTGTGGGCTCAGCTCCAACACACTGTTCTGCCCTGGCCCATGTGTGATTGAGAGAGCCCACCACTGGCTGCTTCAAGCCAGGTGGGCTGCTTTATTTTCATAGTACAGGCAACCTTCCACCCACCCCCCAGCAAGAGTCTGACACCACGCCCTCCTCACCGAGAATCACTGCTGGGGGGCGAACAAGTGTTTCCTGAGTGCCTACCCTCTGCCAGGCACCAAGCACGTGCTGATGAGCATGCAGAACCTGGTCTCTGTTCTGCTGGAGCCTCCGACCTCTGCCCGTTGCACAGATGAGAAAACCAAGACCCGGTGAAGGGGGGCTCCGGCCCAGTGCCACACAGCAAATCAGTGGTGGAGGCAGAACAAGAAACAGGATTCTGACTCCAGCCAAGGCCCCACACACCCTTACAGCCTCCGGAAGTGGGCTTCCTTGAAGGGGCGGAGCTACATGCTGGAGAGCCGGCAGCCTTCTCCTACCTAGTGCCCCACCAAGGGCTGCCGGAGGCTGTAGGAATTCCTCTCATAGGCAGGGGGTGGGGGCGCTTCCTGCGAGGATGGGCCATGCTCTGGAAATGAGTGTTTCTGTGCACCTACACTGCACCAGGCTAGGCACTGGGTCCTGTGACCAGAGCCCCTGTGTTCCTGCCCTTGCAGAGTGTAGCATCCAATCCCAGGGATCCAAGAGGTCTTCCGTGCAAACCCTTAAAGAATGATAGCTCAAGCCAGGTGGAGCAGAAGCAGGAGAATCCTCCAGTGGAAGGGCAGCACTGAAGCAAAAGCATGAAAGTGTGGAAAAGAACCGAGTCGTGAGGGACGCCTGACTAGTTCATTGACTTTTGGAACCTTAATGTAGGAGAGTAAGAGAGGAACTTAAAAACTCTGGGATGAGGCATGAGCGTAAGGCATCCGTGGGAGCTGCAGTGGCTCGCGGAGCAAGGCAGTGTGGACAGACCTTTGCTGTGGAAAGGTCATTCCAGCAACAGAGCTGATGATGGACTACAGCTTTCTCTCCTCTAAGCCTCACTTTCTATGTTTCCAAGACAGCTAACGTGAGAATTCATGAGAACCCAGCTTTGGGAGTGCTTTGGGAATACCAGGGTTGTCGGCCTTTATTCCGCCTTACGTTGTTCTTTGCAACCAAGACATATAGTTCCTGCTCCACCCAGGACCTATCCTGTGGCCTTGGAAAAGTCACTCCCTCTCTCTGGGCCAGAGATCCCCCAGGGAAAAAGTTGGGCAGGCCACCCATCTCCCTCACAGGGGCTTGCGACTGGGATGAAGATGCAGCAGGCACGGGGCTGTGCGGGCCAGGCTGGCCTCCTCCTATGGGGAACTTGTGAATATATGTGTATATGCACATGTGCATGTGTGAATGTGTATGTGTGCACGCACGTGTGTCCAAGTGTGCACGCATGTGCACGTGTGTGTGTGTGTGCACGTGTATGTGCATGCGTGTGTGGTAGGGGTACTGTCTGGTTCTGTGCAGTGCAAGCTGAGCTCCTGGGCCTTTTACAGACTGTTTATGATGTGCCACTGCGGTAACTGCCCGTGATTAGCTGCTCCACAGGCTCCAGGGCCTGGGAACAATGGAACAAAGGAAAGAAACTATTAAAGGCCCAGGGGCCTCCAATGTCACCCTCAGTAATTCATCCTGTCACTTGCACCTGTGCCGTCCCTCTTAGTTTCAGGGACCTTTCTCCCACACAGCCCTTCTCTGCCTGCATCCACTGCTTCCAGCAAACATGAGGAGCAGCGCGAACAGGGTGTGGCCGTGGCAGGCAGACGTGAGTTTAAGTGCTACCTCCTCCACCCGCGGGGTGGGCTGTGTGCCTGGCCACCTTGCTGCACTTCTGTGGGCCTCAGCCGCCTCGTCTGTGAAATGCAGAGAGTACCCCCATCCACCCATAAGATCGTGTGATGACCAATGAGATCGTAGAATGGAGAGCACACGCCACACACAAAATGGGTGTCAAGAGGTGGTCCCCAGAGTCCAGCACTGAATCTGTGGAACACTGAGGGGGAGCTGATAACTCATTGCGAAGGGCCCCCGGCCCAGCCCTGCCCCTGCAACGCTGACAGGAATGGGAGCGATGCACCTGTGTTGCCTAAAGAGGCAGGCCTGCTAGGCAGGTAGAAAAGGAGGGGTGAGGGAAGAGGACAAGGGATGCCCATGCACTGACCGGGCCTGGAGCCCCTTCTCTCCCAGCTACAGCAGACTCTGGGGGGCTGCCCGCTCGCCCGCAGCCCTGGATCCCACACCCAGCAGGGGAGGGCCTGGCCTAAGCCCTGTGCATGTCAGTCCCTGTGCCTGGGGATTTCCGGGTGTGTGTCACTGGCCCTTGCAATGACCTCATGAGGTAGGGATTAACAGCCTCCATTTTACTGACGAGGAAATCCAGGTGCAAGAAGGACGGGAGAGTTGCCAATATCCCTCTCAGGGACAGCAGCAGGGACTAGGCCCCCAGGACGGGACATGCGCCCTCCAGGGCAGGGAGGTATGGCGCCCAGGGAGCTGCTCCAATGAGCAGACATCTGCAATCCTCAGAGAGGGAGCAATGTGCCTCTTCAGTCAGACTGCAGGGGAGCCCCCCTGCCAGTGAGGGCGATTCCCGGAGCCCCTCAAACATCACCCCTTACCTTGTTTTCCAGCAGAAGGAGCTCCGACAGGAGCTCACAGGCTTCAGTTCTAGGCCTCGGTCCCACCTCATGAAAGCTCAGAAGCTCAGACTCGAAGGAAGACCCTCACAGGCCTCTGGTGCCATGACACTGATCTCCCATGCTAAAGTCTCTGCTTTTCTGTCCAGATGAGCTGGAGGTCTGTCTCCATCCACCCTGGCCTCAGGATGCAGTGAGGCCTTCCCTCTGTCCTCCCAGACCAGCATCACCCCTGGTCCTGCTGTACCTGCAAACACACACTTTCATTCTCAAGAATCGGGCGTGCCTACCAGAGAGCAACCTCCCCTGAAGCCTTGGGTCTTAGTGAGCTCCCATCACAGGTGCAGGGCAAGCAGAGGTTGGTGCTCAGGTCAGGGGGGCCAGGAGGGGCCTCTGGGGGCTTTCCCCTGCCCCCAAAAGCCTTCAGCCCCAGGCAGTGACCCAGGCATGACCCTGTTGGGGCAGCAAGGCCCTCATTCCCCCTTGTTGGAAGTGAAGTTGGAGGATGGAGTTTTCAGAGCCTTTGTTCCAAAAATGTGCTGATGCTACATCAGTGGGGCAGGCTTCCTACTATCTGCTCTGTGTGTTCAGTACCCCTGCTTTCAGGCCTGCACCAGGCCTCCAGATAGCAGTCCCAGGGACAACCCCAGAAGCCCAGGAGACACACAAGCAACACAAGAGCTGAGCACACTCATGGCTGTGCCAAGCCATCCTCCTCTTATGCTGCTAAAAGCCTTGCCAGCATCATGTTCCCTCAGTCACTGTTCCTTCAAGGTGGAGAAGGTGTCCAGCCCTGGGATAAGGAGCAGATGATACCCTAGAGATACTCAGGGAGGACCAAGCGTCCCAGCTCCAGGCTCTGAAATCACAGGCATCCCCAGGTCCTGTGCCCCAAGGCTGGCTTCACTGGGACCGTCCAAGAGGAGATACTGACAGCACAGCCTCTGGCAATATCACCAGGGTGACCTGTCCGCCCCCAGACCCAGCCCTGATCCCTTGCATGGCCCTCCATACTGGCACAGGGCAGTGAGGCCGCACTCACTCCGGGGGGAACCAGGAGCCAGGTGGGACTGACTGCAGGGCCTCAGGGTGTGGGCACGGGTGGTGCTCTCTGTGTGGCATGCTCAAGGGGGCCACAGCCCACTCCTATAGGACCACCTGAATCGGTGGTAAACTGTGCATGCAAGAGTGTCTTATCATTGGTTTCCTGACCCTCAGGTGCTAGAACAACTGAAAGCCCTCTTGGGAAGGAATTAGCTACAGTAACAACCGCAGCCATGTTTGCTGGGCAGCGCCTACATGCCTCAGGTTCCTGACCTTCAAACTGGTGATCATAATAGCACGCCTCGTAAGGTTAAGGGACTAAACAAGTTAAAAATGGAAAGTGTAATATGCACATTGTTTCTGACTTTCAGCAACCCTGCAAGAAAGACGTTCCCATTTTACAGATGAGGAAATACCCTGGAGAGATCCAGGGACCAGCCCGAGGGTACTGAGTGAGCAGGACTGGATTCCGCAGCCAGATTCTCTGTCTGTGCACCCCACGCCCACTGCCTGAGATGAGGAAGCTCAGTGGGGGGGATACTGAAAGGGGCCTGTTCGAACCCAAGGTAGCTGAGGCTGGGGTCTGCACTTCACACCAGAACTGGAAAACCTAAGCAGAGGCCTGGTCTCTGGGACCCGTGGGCGCCAGAGTCGCCAGGTGGAGAGCTCACTCCCCAGAGTGTGGGAGGGAGGGAGGGAGGAGCCCAGAGCAAAGCGTGAGAGCGGGTCAGGCCTAGGGATGAGCGGGACCTTCACTGGAGGAGTGTGTGTGTGACTGTGTGGGTGGTGCGAGTGTGATTACTTGTCTGTGAGTGTGATTGTGACTACAGGTGTGTGTCTGGGCATGGGTCTGTGTGCCTGGTGATCTGTGCCCATCCAGCTGTGTGTCTACATCAGACTGTGCAGGATCTCAGTGGTGTGCAAGTGAGTGTGCGCATCTGTGTGGGAAGGTTTGAGGAAGAGAGAGCATTACCCGGAGTTGGGCAGTGAGGTTAATTACATTTTCTGGTTGGCTGAGAGTTAATCAGCGGCGCCTCATTGTTCCAACCCCTGTAGAATGTTTTCTTCCTCCAATGTCTGCTTCTGCTTTTGAAGAGGGATGATGACAGCCTGAAGGGTATACAAAGAGAGTGACCGGGACTGGGGGCCCTGGAGTCCGTGCTGGTGGTGCTGAGAGGACTGGCTCTCGAGGCTGGGCGTCCCCCTGAAGAAGGGCTGACCCACACAGGGACAGCTCCTGCCCAAACCTCTGCAGCCTTTCCAGGATCACAGAGCACAGACGAGTTCCAGCGGGGGAGGGGGGGGTGGCAGACAGGGGCCAGTTCTGTGCACTTTCTAGAAGTTGGAGTGGTGGGGCACCGCTCAGGAGCTCGCGCAGCCCCGAGAGCCTGCCAGGCAAGGACATCGCAGGCTAACTCCAGGCTGCGGGGAAGGAGGCAGGCTCCTTCCAGTCCCGAGGCCCGAAGCTGCGATTCCAGCTCCCAAAGCCAAGCCCTGGAGCTGAGGCAGGCTCCTCCAACCCCCACGACCCCTGCATCAGCACTGGGCTTTCTTAGACCCATTTTTCAGATGACTGGCTTAGTGCTTCCAGTAAGCACTGGTGTGTAAGAGTGACACCCTGGAGCTTCTAGCACACTAAGGGCCCTGTCAGCTCAAGTGAGGACCTGTGTTCATCAGGGGGACTTTCTGCCGGAGGAGGGCAATGGGGGAGGGGAAGGGCTGCCACACGGGGCACCACCGCACACAACTCAACGAAACAGCACAAACACCAGGGGGTGGGGGGCACAAAGGCCCTGGAGGAAGCAAAGAACACACTGAGATCAGAACTCCCCCTGCCACATTTGTGACCTCGGCAAGTTGTTCGAGCTCCCTGAGGCTTAGTTTTGTCATTTTTCAAACTGAAATATTCATAATTATCACAGGATCTGGGAGAAGGCAAAATGATATTTCGGATGCGTGTGCTTTCACAAAGTTCTCAGTATGTAGCGTGGCATCTGTTGACTTGTTGCTGCTCCTGCACGGGGAGGGAGGGGAGGGAGTGAGATCTGCAGGGTGGGATGGGACGGGCAAGAATGAGGGGGAGAGGTGGCCTAGCAGCCAGGGCTCCAGCCTTGCCCACCGCTGCTGGTCTTGCCGAGAGTTCCCAACCCCCCTTCCCTACAGGACCCCTTCCCTGGTGCCCCAGTGAGCTCAAAGTGCTCCTCCTGGAGCAGAAGGTCCACAGGCACATCCTGAAGTTCTGTCCAAGCACGTGCTCCTGTGCTGTGTGACCTTGGGCAGGCCCCTGCCCCTCTCTGAGCTCTGTGAAGTGAGCAGTTCATCTGGTGGTATGTAAGCACCACCATCCCTTCTCCCCAGGTACCAGGTACCAGCCCCCTGCTGCTGAAAGATCGGACTCTCGGGAGACCTGGGAATAGGAATCGGTAACAAAATGCCACCAGATTCATTCATTCATTCATTCATGTGACAAATATTTACTGAGCACCTTTTATGTTCTGAGGCTGGAGAGGTATTAGTGAACCATACAACCATCGCTGCCCTTATGGAATGTGATAAACAAATAACGGACATCATGTGTGAGAAGGCGGTGAGTGGAGAAATGTACAGCAGAGTAAATGGGGATGGGAGTGCCAGGGCTGAGGGGTTACCATTTTAAGTCAAAGGTCAGAGTGGACCTCACCAAGAAAGTTAAGGTTTCGTGGAGAAGGCATCAGCCTCAGGTATTCCCTCCTGTTAAGAAAGCCCCCCAGTGTCTCTGGTCTGCTTCCTGGAAGAGAGCAACTGTGTCCCATTTAACCTCTGCTTCCCCAGAACCCAGCCAGGCTCGACCCACACAGGGGATAGGATTGACGCACACAGGTCTGGAGCAGCAGCCTTGGCCGGGGGCCCTGTCACCCTTGTTCCTCTTAGTGGGAAACGCTTTCTGGTGTCACCTGCCCTCAAAGCGAATGTCAGCCTGTCCAGCTCCAGACCCTTCACGGACATACCCCAGGGCGACAGACCCTGCTGTGTTCATCTCCCAGCACTGCATCCACTCCAGGCCCAGAATTCCATCTGCTGCCAAATTCCAGGGCTGGAAATAATGAGGCAAATTGTCCCTCACCGCTGATTGACTTTCAAGTTGCTCTGCTAAACTGGGTGCAGTTGAAGTTTTAGCAAGTCTCCAGGGGACTCCAGGCAGCTTCAGTTTCAGCCTTGTAAAGAACTGTTAAGATCCAATCAAAATAAATAAAATCAGATCCAGGAAAGCGATGTGTTTGTGACTGCAGACGAAACACTCAGGATATTCATGCTGAAGCCCAGCACCCCGTTTTCTCGGGGATTCCTTACAGCAGACTGGCACGGGCCCGTGACCTCACCAGCATCTGCTCGGAGGCCGGCGCCGCCGGGAGCCTCCTGCCTGCCCCTGTGCGACCGGAGAGGAAAGTGCAGGCCGGGTTGGAGCACAGCTGTGTGACTCGGAGGAGGGTCCGGCGCCATGGCTGCAGGGGAGAATCCCACCCTGCAGTTTTCAGGGCCTTACTGGCCGGCCATGTGCCTAGTTCTGGGGCAACGCAGGGTCTAACCGCGGAATCAGAAATTCCAAATCATGAGATGCCAAAGCCAGTGAATGCAAGTGACAAGTGACGGGCTTGTCGACTGCCAAGGTCATAGGTGAAGTCAGAGGATGTTCAATCCCAGCTCTGAGGATCAGCAAGCTGGATAATCTCCTTTGAAAGTTTCTCAGCCAGGCCCCTTGCTCTTCTGCGCTCACTGGTGAGGCAAACAAGGGCCAAGACAAGGCTGAAGAGGGAAGTGCCCCCCGTCTCCCCGCTGAGCAGGCTACTCTCTGCGCAGCCAGCCGCCCTGCCACTGGTGCCACGTAACGCTCCCTCCGCTTGGGCTTAGCAACATCCTGTGTTTGATGCTTTAGCTGGAATTTTTGATCAAACCCTGGAAGAACATTCAAAGTCATTTGAGAGAAAAACCCTATGCAAAGCCAAGAACCACCTCCCCACTTCTAAGTTTCAGCAGAATCAGCAGGGACGCCTCGAAGGCCTTCCTGCAGTTAGACCAGTATCCGAGGGGCCCTGAGATGTCATTGTGAACAATGTCCTCCTGTGAAAGATGGAAAAGCAGGTCCCCAGAAGAAGACATCACTCAGGGTCACTCTGGGGCACCAGTCAGAGGTGGGTTTGGAAGCCAGGCCTCCGGTCCCCGTTTCCACTCTCCGGCCACCTGACCCTTCCAAGAGCTGTATTCACCATTGACTGGTTGGCGCTATGTTTCCATTGGCCAGGCTTCACCCAGTCCAAACCAGGGGGTCAGATGGGGCCTCCCTCCGTCCTGCCGGTGCCAGGCCGTGCTCACAGGCAAGCAGGCCTGGGGCAGAGCCCGTCCTTCCTCGGCTTGGCTTGCCCCCCACACTCGGAGCGCTGAAAGGCCTCCTTGTACAGCAGCCCTGCCTCCCGGCCGCAGCGCACAGCCCCGTTCTCTTACCTCATAAACGGCTAATTTGTTACATATTTTCTGACGCTGTAAATGGGAGAACAAAGACCTTTTCTCTCTCATATTTTTGTTCAATTATGTTTGTGGGGGAACCTGATCCCCTTCCAAGGGGGGCTGAGGAGCTGAGGGGGAGCTTCCCAGGCTCGCTGACCTCCCAGGGCCAGTCCCTGGCTGCTTGGGCCCGGGTGTGACCAAGAGGGAAGTTGCCGAGGGGCCCCGTTCGTGTCCTGCAAAGGCACTGGGCCCTCATCTCCCGAGGAACAGATGCCCGCCTCAGAAACAGGTTGGCTCTTCCAGCGGGAGGTGAAGCTTCCAGGAGGCAGACGTCAGACAGAATAAGGAAGGTTCTTTCCACAGTCCACATCTGTGCCCCGCTGCAGCATGGGCCTGCCGGGCAGGGGATGAGCTCCCTGGCATCCCACCAATAGCCCATCTCCCTATAACTGCAGCCTGTCCCCCAAGGAGATGTGATGGGAACCTGGAGCGGAGTGGACTTTGAAAAGAAACACCTCCGCTGAGGACCCCTGGACCGTGCAATTTCTGAGCCCTCTCCTCATGCCGCGGCCCTGGCCCGCGTTTGAGCTTTTGCCCAGCTCTGGCCCCACATCTGGGTTTCCAGAGTGCTCCTTCCATCCACTTGTAAAAAAGCACACTTACTGGTTCTGAACATTGGCTCTCCCGATTGCAGAAGCTGACAAAAGGAGACAAACACAGACTGGAGCTGAAGGGAGGCCCTCTTAGAGGTGGTGAACTTCTAGATGGAGCAGGATACTGTGTGGGTGTGGACAAGTGGGGGCCAGCAAGGACCCCTGCCCTTGATCTGGCAGGGCCCTGGTGCAAGTCCAGGCAGGGTAGTGGAATGCCAGCATGGACCCGAGGAAGGTTACAGGCAGGCAAGAGGCTGGAGCCGTCCTCCTTCTACCCATGATGGCTCCTAGAAGCAGACTGGCCCTTTAACCAGCATTTTTGGAGATCCTGCTCTGCTCCCATTGCTTCATACTCGACCTGCCCTCCCAGGTCAGACCTGCGCAACTAGGAGGCCTTGGGCCCTGAGTATTTCCCCTCTGCAATGTAAGCAGATCTTTGCTCATCCAGAATGTGTCTAACTTCTCTGTGTTCTTTTCCCAAGACCCAAGGCTCAGATTTCAGTCCCACATTCTTTTGCCTTGGGTCTAAAAACATTTTTCCTTTCTGTGGTGGGGAGTAAGGAAGGGATAAGGGGGCATAGGAGACCCGAGCTAGTACAATAGACAGATGTCTCATTCCTGCCTTAGTCTGCATCCCCCAGCTCGCTATGTGGCCATGGGGACCTTCCTGCCCTCTTTGGGCCCCGGTGGCCTCTAAGGACCCTCCTTCATCGGATGTTCTCTTGGCAGAGTCAAAGTCTCCAACTCTCCCATCCTACCGCCAGGAAGTGCCTCCTGTGACTTTGAACAGGCAAAAAGCTGGAGAAGTTGGCACTGCATTTTAGTTTTGTCTGTGAGGTCAAGTTCTATGCAGCTGTCTCCTTTGATGTACTCTAACAAGAGCATCCATCCCCGCCTGTCAAGGCCACGGGTCCCATGCCAAGCCCACGCAGCCTTCTTTCCTTCCTGCTGTTCTGGACCTGCCCCTCCTCTGTCCAGCTGCTGCCAGAGTGGGGTTCAAGTCTTCCCAAAGTGGAGGAAAAGAGGGTAAGGGCCCAGCCCTGAAATTTGGGGCAGAGAGAGGGGACAGTAGGTTCAAAGAGAGAGATTCAGAGCCCCGAGTTAGAGGGTTCTAGAACATCCAAGCCAGGAAAGATCTGGAATTCTAGCCTACCTTCACTTCCTCCAAGCATCCCTAGAAAACCAAAGCCCCTAGTGGGGCCTCCTCGCCTCCTGGCCCAGAGAGGGCTAACACTGTCTCCGGACCGCAGTCTGCTCCTCTAACCCTTTCTCCGCGCAGCAACCAGAGGACAGCTTCTAGACCGCAGGCCTGACTTGATCAGCCCCTGCTCCATAACTTCAGGGGCTGCTCCAGTCCCATCTCATGCTCTCCACCAGCCACACACTGCCCTCCAGCTAAGAGGAGTCATTGCATTTCCTAGAACGTGCCAGCCTCTCCCAGTCTTTGCATGGGCATTGACACTTGCAGGAATTCCTTTTCTTGCTCTTCTGTATGAGAAGTGCATGCTCCTTCCAGGTGTCCCTGCAGAATCACCCCGTCCAGGAATCCTGTATGTGGTCCTCCCCCAGCAGCATGAGTCTGTGTTTCTGCTGTGTCCATCCCTGAGCCCAACTTTCATGAGTGACGAGTGATGTGAGTGACATTAGCATCCTGTTGCCAGTCTTCCTTAGGTACTTTCTGCCTTGCTCCTCTCCACCGCTGACCTTCAATTCCTTGAGGATAGAAATGGCACTGATTCTGGCAGCATAGCCCCAGCACCCAGCCCAGGGTCTGGAACTTACTCACGTTGAACACCGAGGAGTGAGAGAAAATCCAATCCACACACGCTGGAGCCTCAGAGCCACCCCACTCCTGCTTAGTGAGTAATACTTTACAAGGTTTTTAGAATGCTAGCTAACTGAGTGGGGAAGACAAATATTATTCTCCCCACTTGGCAGATGGGTAAACTGAGGCCCAGAAGGGCCTGTCCCATGTTCTCATGGCAGCATAACACCAAAAGGTCCAGAACAGGAACTTCACACAACCTGCATGCAGCAGGACCCGGATTTGAACCTGGGTCAGAGCCCTGCCCCGGTTCACCAGCATGGAGTGCTCAGGCTCACAGAGCCAGCCCCTCACTTGCCACGGCAGGCCACCTGGAGGTACGTGCTCCAGTCCCGTCTTCACTGGCTGCCACCCAGGACCAAGGCCGAGCGGAGGTCCCCACACTGCTGCAGGGCCTGCGAGACTCCCCCCTCCACCCTGCAAATTGGTAATTGCCGTGTGGTCAGACCAGAAGGAATTAGACAAGCCCTCTAGGAATTCCATACTGATTTTTCAAATGAAAATGGAGACTTGCCTTTTGAAATCTAGGCAGCTGTGTCAGCAGGCAGGTCTGAGACATCAGGAAAAATAAAACTACACACCTTCAACCAATGGATGCAGCCACATGATAATGATGATGATGATGATGATGATGACAGTAACCAGGGCCACTGGTGACCAGTCACCAACCATCATCCCTCCGTAGGTCTCTCAGTCTGCTCTCTGTGGGTCCCCATCTATTTCAGCCTTTCTAGGTGACTAACCCACGGTCTAGAAATCAGGGAGGCACCAAGTACACCTGCTGGGTAGAATGCAGAGCCCGTGGCCTGAGATCCAAGGCCCTTCACCCCTGGATCCATTCCTGGCCTGACTCCTGACACCCCTTGAAACACGCCACCCCCTTCCACATCCCTCCACCTTGAACGCACATCCCTCCGACCCCACTCATCCCACACGGCCCAGCTTAAAGCCTGCTTTCATCGCTGACTCCCGGGCTGCATCAGAAACCCTCTCCGAGTCCCCAGAGCCCCCAGGCTTGTCCTTTTATCAATAACTCACCACTTAGTTTTATACTCACCTGTTTCTCAGCTCATCTCACCCACCACCTCCAAGTTCCTCAAAGCTTTATAACTGTGAATAGGTTGGCCTAGACGATTCTCCAGAACATTCTAAACCCCTTGTTCTTTTTTACCCCGTGCCCAGTTTACATTCACTTTAGATATCAGAAATGGTTAATGGGGAGCAAAGAAGATTCGTATCAGCATCAGATAGTTGACGCCAGGGGCAGGGAGGGCTCAGCGTGTTAAGCCTGGGCAGAGCTGATGCCCGGGGCCGTGGAGCCCCAACAGTGAGAGAGCGTGGGACGTCCTTTCTTCTTGGAGCTTTGCCTTCCCTGTCTGTAAAATGGGCTCAGCAGTGTTGGCCTCCTAGTGCTGTTGTATAGAATAAAGTGGGCTTCCATATGCGACGTGCCTGGAACTGTAGACAGTGTTCATCATGAGATGGTGGGATATTACTGCCCAGGGCTGGGCTCCTAGAAGGCGACTTCCCGAGCTGAGAGGTAGCCTCACGTCCTCAGGTTTCTGAGGCAGATCCTGTGATCTGGAGAGTGGATCTCACAGCTGGACCGGGTCACAGCCTGCGGCACCGAAGCCTGGATCTCCAGCCCCCCTTGGGCTTATCTACACCTAAGACTGAAAGCCGAGGGACTCCTTTGTCCTCCAGCAAGGCAGACTCCACATAAACTCCTCTCCTGGAGACCCCGGCTTCTGGGCCTGCCCCTCCCACCCAGACCCAGTCTGGCCATCAGCCTCCCTCTCCTGCAGAATGCTAATCTCCTCATGTGGGTGGCTCTGGATTTATGAGCATTTCCTGGCATCACTTGAAGGACAGAAGAGGAAAGCTGGGATCTTTAAGGGTGGTCTTTGGGTGGAGAAACTAGGCATTCAGAGAAAAGAGGGAAAGAAAGCTAGGGTGAGTCAGCCTCCAGTGCCCGCCCAGGAAAGCAGAGAGGGCTCAGCCAGCCCACACTGCAGGGCAGATGGAGGATGTGGCCACACTGCTGGGTCCAGCGGGTGGGCGTCCACGGAGCAGGGAACAGCTGTGCTAGAGGCCAAGTCAGTGGTTCTTTCAGTTGTGGCTGAAGGTTTGGGATAGGGTGTGGCGAGGGGAAGGGAGGAGCGTGCTCGGTTCCTCCCCCTCTAGGAGGAAGACAGAGCTGCCTTCATCCTCGATCTGATCTCCTTGCTTCACTCTGGCCTCCCGGGTTTCCACATCAACACAGCTGCCACAGCAGCCTCTGCTCACATTCTCGCAGACTCCCCATTGCACTCCGGGTGGAGCCAAAGGCCTTCCAGACCGCTGGCCCTACTGGATGTGCCCCCACGGCCCACCCTGCCGTGCCGCTCTGACTGTCCTGGAAATCCCCTTTTGCCTCTCCAGGTAGACCCTCTGCTCTCCCTTCTGTGAACTCCGAACTGATGTGACATCATCTGGGCTCCCTTATCCTGATTCCAATGGGGAGCACTGACAGGAGCGGAAGGAAGTTAGGACGTATCATGCCCCCGCGGGCCCCTTCTCCCTGTCGGCTGCCGCGGTCCAGGCTAGGGGGCGGGGACTGTGCTGCCTTCTGGAGGCTGTGGCTCTGGTCGGGTTTAGGTCCCTGACCACCCACCCCTTTCCCTTTAAGGCTTAGCGGCAGGAAAGCTTCCTGCTGCTGTTACTCCTCGAGCTCCTCTATCTCCTGTCCACACCTCTTGTGAGTATTCCCATCATTCAACACGCTTCAATTACCCTTTCAGCTGAAGTTACCTCATTGGAACTCACTTCACTGACAGTGCACCATCTGTTTTCTGTTGGGTTCCTGCCTGAGACAGACCTCACCTACTAGCTTCCCCGCGCTTACTTCTCCCCAGTCGCACTGGCCTCCTCCCTGCTCCTCACTGCCGTCAGGCCCGCTCTGCCTCAGGGCCTTTGCACGTGCTGTTCCCGCTTCCCAGAACACTCTCTCCATGAGATCTCTTCTCAAATGTCACTTCCCACTGCGCCTTTCCTGGGCGTCGGATCTGAAATGTCAGCCCCCAACACACAGACACAGATGCGCACACACACCCTAACCTCTTTGCCTTATTCTTTGTCATTCTCTAACATAGATGTTTTACTAGTTGTTTTCGTTTATTGCCCGCTTCCTCCAACTGAAATGAAAGTTCCATTAGGGCAGGGATCTTTATTTGTTGTGCTTACGGCTGTACCTCCAGGACCTGGAACAATATCTGGTATCCAAGTGCTCGGTAAACATTCGTTCAGTGGATGTGTGAATTGATCCTTTTCATAGGTGGCTAAAACAGAGCCTGCAGAGGAAAAGTGACCTGCCCAGGGCTTCCTAGTGGAGATTCAGTCATTGACCAGATCCCAGTCCTGCCCCCCAGCTCAGAGCCAGTCCAAGCTCCAGGAAACCTGTGTTTACTCGGATGCCTGCCACCTAGTAGCCCAGTGTCCGGAGACAGGATTCTGTGCCACAGGCACAGGGGACTCAGGATACTGAGAAGCCAGCAGGGAAGTTGTCAGCATTGCTTTGGTGCTGCCGATGGGGCAAGGAGAATAAATAAATAAAGCTCACCCAGAGCCCAGTGGGTTCTAACCTTTGAGGAAATGTCCCTCCAGCTGGGGAAGGCTTCCTGCCAGGTAGAACTGCCCTCTTCTCCGACCCAGGGCGCTGACAGAATGATGTGACCCAGGGCCCGGGGAGCTCAGCATTCCCGGCTTTGTGTCTTAGGGGCACAGGGTCCCAGAAGGGAGCTGTTTAGGATGGGATCTGGGAAGGGTGACTCAGGTACAGCTTTTCATCCCTTCATTTATTCGTTCATTTATTGTTTCATTCATTCATTCTGCAAGTATTTATGAAGGCTTTACTATGTAAGTGAGGCACCGTGTTCTCTGCTGGAGAAACAGCACAAGGACAAATGATTGGCCTGACCTTCGGGTGTCACCTTCGAGCAGGAAGGATGAGCATTAACAGTAAGGAAGAAGAGGGGTGCAAAAGCCCAGGAAATGCCAGGTGCTTTGGGAGCATTATGCAGGGGACCTGCCCAGTCCATGGCACAGGGAAGTTCTCCTCAGGAAGGAGCTTCTGTAGCCAGGTGAAATGGGGGCGCGAGCCCGTGGGCGGAGAGACAGTTCCGGGCCGAGAGGGAGCGCGGGGAAGGTCCTGAGGCTGGGGAGGAGAGCTCCGCACAGATGTGGGCCTGAACAAGGTTCCGTCAGGCCGGGGCAGAGGGTGAAAACAGTTCAGGGCGCCTATGTCCCACGTGGGATTACCTGGGCAAAGTGACCTTTCTCCTCTCCTCATAGGTCAGCTCCGACCGGGCCCCCGGGCTAGGGTTCTAGCTCCCCTTCTCCTTGCCAGCCCAGTGCTCAGAATTTGGCCCTTGCACACTGGCCCCTCCTTTCTTGTTTATGTCTATCCTTCCTACCAGTGGTTGGGTGGGGGTGGCTTGGCAGCTTGCGCCTAGGGGGAGTCAGAAGTGCTCCGGGCCTGTCAGCTGCATCTGCGTTTGGATCTCTGCTCCAGTTTTTCAATGTGAGACCTTGTGCAAGCGGCTTGACCATCTCAGGGCCTCAGTTTCCTCATTCATCACATGGGAATAACAATCCCTTTTCCAGAAGGATTATGGGGCGGGATGGTTTCTCAACATGCTAATCTAATAAAGTTAACATCACAAATCCACCCCTTGTCAACTTGACACCCGTATGTACCTCCTTAAACCATACTTAATCTCGGAACGAAGACAATAACAAGGTCATAATTCCATCTAACTTGATATAGTCATCCTGCATACAACCAAAATGCACTAATGCCTTCCCCAGAACATGCTTATGTGACATTTACACTTTTCCTTGATATCCCATAACTTAAATATATGATATAAACTTAACAATATTTAAATACTATGATATAAAGTCAATGTATCTTATGTTACGTGATGGGGAAGAAGAACAGAAAAAGAAAAGTAGAAAACAAAAATTTCACCTACACACACGTACGTTCTTAACAAAATAAGGAGGAAACAGCCCTGATGAGAGTCCTTGTTGCTGTAACTGGTCGCATGGTCGGAGCTGGTATTTATAAGCACCTCCTTGCCTTACCGCTGCCACGTTCCCTTTGCCTTCTGCGAGCACTTCAGCTGGTCGTGGCTTCTTACCAGGTGGGGTGACCCAAACCGTCACTCCTACAGGCTCTGGGCCATTCGTAACCCCGCCCGGATTCAGTTGTAGTTTTTCACTGGTGTTAGTTAAGCACCGTGTGTAGTAATACTAAGAAAGGTCCTAAGGGAGCTGCTGAACTCCACACCCATTCCTCCTTACCTCCACCATGGAGTGTGGTCCAGACCCCCTTGGTGGGGGCGACCAGTCATCCAGCCAGCACAGTAGCTCCCATCTTTGCCTGTTGGTACGGAGGCCCGAGGAGCCCAAAGTGGCCAGGGGCAGACTTAACCTCCAGTTCAGTGGAATCATTGTTGTGCCTCTAACATTCGAAATATTAACATTTTACTAATTATTTTATTCTCTATCTCCACCCTGGCAGGTAAGCTCCATGAGATTAGGATTTGAGTCTCTTTTGTCCCTGACTAAATCCCCAGCATCTAGGACAGGGCCTGGCACGTGGCAGGTGCTCAGTAAGCATCGCCGAGCGGGTTGGGGCCTTCGCTGTGATTCCCCTCCTAGAAGAACTCGGTACCCCAGCCTGTGAGCCCAGACCGTCCAAAGGAACTCTGGGTCCCAAATTCTTCCTGACAAAGGGGGCCCTGCCGCCTTCCTCTCATAATGACGTTGCCGAGCCGTCAAGTGAACACAAGGCCTCAGTGTTCACCACTCCAGCCCAGTTAGGACTGTTTACTAGACTAATCTGGAACAATAAACCCATCCGCACCCTCCTGGCGCCTGCCTCACTCTATTCTAGGCCCGTGTTTGAAGATGTGTTTAAATTCCGGGCCTACATTCAGCAGACGCCGCAGGCCAGCTCCTAGCCAGCGAGCACTGGGGAGGGGCCGCCCGGGATGCTCAGGGGCTCTTGGTGGCAGGGCCTTCGCACACAGACATCCAGGGGCAGCGAGGCAGCTCTAGCCTTCACCTGGTGTTTGTTATTCCATGTCAAAGCCTTATCATAAACATTATCCTAGAGTGGGCCACCGAGGCTACAGGCGAGGAGAGTATGTTATTCTAAAGTGTCCGGGAGCAGAAGGCATCAAGGCCCATGAGTCTGTGAGCACTGCAGGCTCAGGAATTCGGGGTGAATGGGGAGGGAGGCGGCAGCCAGGGTGAGGCGCCTGTTAACCACCCTCTACGGCCACGGCCAGTTGGCAAGTCTGCCTCTAAAATGAGCTCCGTGTGTATGGAAACCAAGCCCAGTTAATCCACCAACCCCAGATCCCTGCAGAGAATCAACAGAAGGTAAATGTTTCTTGAACGAATGAACGAGCAAGTGTAGCTTCTCTGTGTCTATTGCAAGTGCCAAGAATGATCATGATGGAGCACATTTTACTTTGAAGTTCCAGTTGTAGGACCTGTTCTGGAGCCAGACAGACATGATTTCAAATTCTAGCTCTGTCCTTTCCAAGCTACGTGGCCTTGGGCTTGTCCTTCCCCTCTGCTTCTTTGGTTTCCTGTCTGTAATAGGGACGCTGTCCCTGCTGGCCATCTCCCAGGGAGAGCAAGGGGAGGCTCTGGTGATCAATTACACCAAGGGGACATTTCCACAGCTGGACTGTCCACGTTCAAGTGCACATCCCACCCCTCTCCCGGTCTGTCACCCTTGATGAGTTAATGTCTCTGTTGTTTCTTTGGTTTTTTTAATCTACTAAGTGAAGCTAGTATTAACCCTACCTCAGAGTTGTTGTAAAGATTAACTAAATTAATATGAGCTTAAAGGGTTCCTGACACATAGCAAGTGCCCAATGAACATCGTGATCCTAGGAATGACTGGGTGAGGACTGCTTCATAAATTGCAAAGGATGGATATGAGGTGGCAGGTGTGGGGGAGAGTCCCACGATTCAGGGTCCTTCTTTCTGAAGCAGTTCCTGGATGTGTGCAGTTCAACAGCGAACAGAGAGGCAGGCTTCCCGCCCTTGCCAAGCCCTCAGTCTAGACAGGCAGAGCACAGCGAATTATCTGCAAGGGACACTTCACTGGGGTAAGTGCCAAGGCCGAGGGAAGCGGTGGGGGCTGTGGGAGACACCAAACCCCACCCAGGGGTAGGGGGAGTCCCAGATGGCAGGCTCAGATTTCAGTCCCAGCCCACCACACCCCACTGTGCCACACGGTGGGGTGGAGAGGGGATGCCTCCTCAATCATCTGGCCTCAGTTTTCTATCTGTAACAAGCTAATAACAAACATTCCCTGGCCACTCTGGCTATTTCACAAGGCTCCAGAAAGAAAATGGGTGTGTCCACGTGTGCAGGATGAACATGGACTGTGCCAGTGGGCAGCCAGAAACCCAGCCGCAGAGGACCAGGGCACTGCAAAGCATCCTGGGTGGGGCGTCAGGAGACTTGGACGTGAGTCCACTCTACCCCCAACTCACAGTGTATCTATCCTTGGGTAAGCCCATTCTGGGCCCCTACCTCCTCTTCTCTTCTGTGTGTTGAGGGCACAGCATGAGATCTTTGGTCCTCAAACTGGGCTCCAGGGTACCCATGGGCTCCATGAAGAAGATTTGAGAGTCTCTGCCATCGGGGATCTTAAACCAACAGGACTTCAGGCTCCAACCTGCCTCCCTTATGTTAACCAGGAAAGTTTCCATTTTTGTCTGCTCCACATTTTGAGCTCCAAATAATTCCCCTGGAAAACAAAACAAAGAAAGGATTCCATGGCTAAAAAAAGGTTTGAGAAACCACTGGACATGATGACCTCCAGGGGCCCTTCCAGCTCCAATCGAGAAAAGTTAAGGTCTATTTTCTTCCAAGTGTCATTTAGCAAGCATTTATCCAGCACTTTCTACATGCCAGAATTGTTCTTAGCACCTTATAGATTGTCACGTGCTTAATTCACTAGAACACCTCCCAGCTCCATGAGGGCCGTGTGACTGAGGAAATGACTATGTGTGTCTAAGAAGGTCCAAGGGAACCATTTCTCCTCCAGGCGTGTCTTCTGGGTGCCTGGGCAGATGACCTCATCACAGGCCAGGTGGTGCTTGGCTAGCCCTACTCTGAGAAGCATTGGGGCAGGTGTGTGCCGTGGCAGGGTGGGGTCCCAGGAGGTCTATGTGCCTCAGCCCCCAGAGGAGGGAAGCAGAGTGTTCCAGCTTGACACGGATGCTTTCATCCAAGGCATGTGCCATGTGGGAGGAAGTGCCTGTTGCCTTAGCAATGTCCTCAGCAACAGGTCCACTGCCTCCTGTGATCCATCCACAGCCACCATGCTGCCATCAACACCCTGCACCAGGTGGCTGCAGATTGGATTTCAGGGGTAGTGGCCAGAGCCTGGAGAAGGCCCAGAGGTGGGGTGGTGGGGTCTGACCTCATCTCCAGCCAGCTCATTAGGGGGAGCAGCCTGGGCTGCTGCATCCAAGCTCAATCCAGCTCTCCTGACCGCAAGGAGCAAGAGTGGGAGGAGATGGGTGCAGGCGCTCTAACAAACACAGCCTGGCCCCATTGCCCGTGACAGTATTTTTGGCCAGATTTTGTGGACCTATTGTGTGAGTTTTTCTATTCATATTATGTTTTCTGGAACCATGTAGCTGATGACACTTGGTGGGATCTTCCCCTCTGCAGTGGTGTGACAGCCCCAAATGCAGACAGAGTACCAAAATTCTACGGGGCCGGTCTGAGGCATTACCAAGCAACTTTGAACTATGAAGTGACCACAGCAGGTGTCAAAGTGCTAAGGAAAGAATGGGGTAACATGCTGTCTTTACCAGGACCCATGCTGATAATTGCAAATACAAAATCAGAAAGAGGCACTTCCTGCTTTCAAGAAGCTTATAGAGAGAGAGACAAGTAGCTAACAGCTACTAATGAGAGGGACAAGTAGCTAACAGCAGTTACAACCTCATGTTCGCACCCCAGTGGAGGGAAACATGGAGGGAAGTGTCACCACAATTGTGCTGTGTGGTGATCACAGCGAGCATTTGCTCAGCCATCTGGGCCCAGTTGCAAGCAGGCTCTGCTGGGCTTGCGTGCGCGTCTGGAAGCTGGCTGGCCGTCGGCCGGACGGGGATGGCCTTGGTGGGACAGCTGAAGCAATGTGGCTCTGCTCGTGCCTCACCCCCAGCGGGCTGACCTGGGCCGCTCAGGGCAGTGTTAGCGGTGCAAGAGGCAGCAGCACATCCGAGCGTTTCAGGCCACTATTTGAAGTGGTTACTAACATCCCATCGACTATAGAGCAAGTCTAGAATCAGAATGGGGGGGAGATACCAAGTTCCTTGGCCAAGGGCATGAATACGGGGAGACCTTGGGAGTCCCACGGAGGGGCCAGGGAAGTTCGGTGGAGGAGACATCTGCACTGAGGCTGCACGGCCAAGTCTGAATTTGCAAGTGGAGGAGGGAGGTGGAATGCACAGGGAATAGCATGTACGAGGCACAGAGATTGCTGAGTAGTTAAGCATTTGGGGATACAATGGCTGAGTAGGAAATGAGGTCATTGACCACAGCAGGGTCCGGGTCACTGCCTGAAGTCTCTCTTGAAGAGCTAGGCCTTTGTCCTGAGGGCAGGAGGCATCCATGAAAGTTTTGAGAAAAAAAAAAAAAAAAACCAGAAAGAGAGAAAGAGATGATCAGATTTACACTTTTAAAAGATGACTATGGCAGAAGACTATGGGATAGGTGGGAGGGGAGGGGGTGATGCTATCCACCCAGTGAGAGAGGCTCAGGCCTGCACTGGTGTGGATCAAGAGGCTCGGGGCCTGCCATCCCAGGCAGTGAGCAGGCAGAATAAGCAGGGTCCGAGGACTGACGGGACAGGTGGCCGGAGACCACCTCCTGACATTTTGCACAGGGATTGCAACAGGTTTTCCCTATCTCTGTGCTAGACAACTCAGACAATGTTAGGCTCCCGCGTGTTGTTGGCCAAGGGAGTCTGGGATACCGTCACTGTGAAACTGAGCGAGTCCCTTCCCTTCATGGGCCTCAGTTTCCCATCTAAAATGGGACACTTTAGATCACCTCTCAGGGCTCTCATACCTCAGGCAGACCATGTCCCACTAGACCCGTGGTCCTCAAACACCAGAAGCCATCAGGCTATAGAGAAGTTCCCAAGGGGCCTTTAAAATGCACATCCTGGGCTGCACCTCAGAGATTCAAATTCCAGAGTGGGACCTGGGAATCGGAGATTCTGCATAGCACTCCAAGTGACCCGATGCCTGGCAGGTCTGCCTGGGACATAGCTGTGTCCCCAGAGCCCAGCACTGTGGCCCAGAGCATAGAGGCCCTTGAAGAAACACGTGCTGAAAGTCAGCATGGTCTGACTTGGGGAGTCCAACCCCCAGGCCTTTGTCTCACGTGAGGCTTCTGGAGCAGGTGGTATCTGGGTTGGGCCTTGACATCTAAACTTGTTTTGGTCATTTGTTTGTTTGCTTTGTTTGAGGGTGTTCTTGATTACAAAATGAGTCTGCACTTATTGTAGAACTTTCCTAAACACAGGAAGGAACCCAAAGAAAAACGTACCTATCCTTCCAAAACCCAGACGCAACTAGGGTTCTCATTTTGTCACATCATTAGATGAGATGTTAATATTCAGCGCAGGAGTGGAGACCTGTGTAGGCAGAGGGCTGGAGATGAGAACAGGCTGCACGTGTTCGCAGGCCAGCAAGAGAGGTACTGGAAACGTGGAAACGCTCAGACTGCGCCAGCTGATGCAGGCCCCACACACCTTCTCTGTTTCAGGGCCTGTTGCCCCAAAGTCCAGAGTGGGGGGAGCGCCGGTCCTGAAGGTGTCAGGGGCCTCAGCCAGGTCCCTGAGCACAGTCCTTATTTCTCTTTCTCTGCTCTGCCCAGGTGCTGTTTGCCCTGAACCAGACCCTACTGCAGCACGAGAGCGTGCGGGCCGGGAGCCTGCAGGCACCCTACACCACAGAAGACCTCATCAAGCACTACAACTGCGGGGATCTCAATGCCGTCATCTTCAACCACGACACGTCACAGGTGAGGCTCCCCTCTAGCTCAGGTAGCCTGTGGGTCACAAGTTCCCAAGGCCAGGCCTATCTGGCATATATTAGATACCTACTCTGTGCCGAGCTCAGGCCACCTTCTCTCTAGCAATGGGAAGCAGGACTGTTGGGATCCCCATTTTACAGATGGGGAAACTGAGACTCAGAGAGGGGAAGAGACTTGCCCAAAGCTGTGCTGCTCATTAGTTGTTGGGTTATCAAATTATCAAGAGTAGTATTTGAACCTGATATGTGTAGACCCCGGAAGCTTAGCCTGAAAGAACAGGGAGTCCTTTGGGAGGCTCAGTCTGGCATCTGGGGCAATTAAAGCCCAGGGAAGGGAAAGCCCACAGTTACTCAGAGCTTGGGCTGGAGTTTGGCCCAGGATGTTCTGCCTTGATTCAGGGCCTAGAGGAAAACTCACTGCAGGCTGGGCAGACAGTGGGTGGGACTCCAAGAAGCAGAGCATGTCTCCACCAGGCCCTCCCATTGCCCTGGTGATAAATTCCAAGACACTTTGTCAGCATTCAAGGCCCTCTGTGTCCTACTCTCTGCAGACCTTGTCATAGCCCAGATGCCCCACCGCACAGAGCTTGTCCTGCTGACCTGTGCCGCGTGCCGCCCTTCCCCAGTGCGGTTGCCCTTGCAGACCACTCTGCCTGTATTCAGCCTCCTCTCTCCTGGTCAAATGTCACCTCCTCTGAGAAACCCTCCCCCACCCACTGGAAGGACTTAGATATTCTCCCAGGCAACTCAAGGCCCACTCTGCTTTCTTTGTCATGGTACTTGAATCTCCATTCATTTGAGAAACAGTTGAATTAGTCAGAACAGGCCACGTCCCTGCTCAGGACACTGCACTGGCTCTCTATTCTCCTCAGGGAAAAAGCTAAATTCTCTGCAATGGACTGTGTGCCCCCAAAGTCCCCCAGTCCCCAGCCCCATGTCCTCTTCCCTCTCTCCACACCTGCCGCTACAGCTGCACAGGCCTCCTTTCTGCTCCACAAACGCACCTGGCATGCCCTTCCTCAGGTGTCACTATAGCCCAGCCCTGTTCTGCCATCAAGACAATTCAAATAGCGCCATCCCATTGAGGCAGGCCCCGCCTAGCCGGCCAAGAATTGCAGCCGCAGCCTCACTCCCATGCTCTCAGCCCCTTTCTTATGCTCTGCTTTTCCCCCGCGGCATTTATCATTTGCTCGCACACTTACATCTGATTCACTAATTAATGATGATTTATTGTCTGTCCTTCCCCACTAAAGCAGAAGCTCCCTGAGGGCAGCTCGGGTCTATTTTAGTCTCCGCTGTATACCAACCAGCTAAAGCAGCGCCGGGCAGAGGACAGGACAGGCTCAGCAGTGTGAAGAAGGATATGGGGCAGCCCCCCAAGAGCTGCTTTCCTGGGGCCGACAGGCCCAAGGAGAGATGGGGAGATTCAACCAGCAATCGCACCAAAATGTGATCCTTGCCAGGAGGGAGAGCAGAGGATGAGTTCGAGCCTGTGGCAGGAGCAGGAATTCAGATGGGCTTGGGGGCAGAGGTGGGGGCTGGGTAAAGAAGGAACGATTCCCTAAAGGTGAGAGGTCAGAGTAGAACCTGCATCAGCCACAGACAGGAGGAGGAAGAATGTTCCAGCAGAGGAAACTGCATGTGAACAAGCTAGAGGTGAGAGAGAGCTGGAGGAGAGTGAGTTTGGGTTGGAGGCCCAGATGGGCCCAGCCATGTCCTTCTGTCCGTGTGCCCCTCAACTGGACCCAGAGCTCCCTGAGGGCAAGGGTGTGGTGCTCATCTCAGTCCCGGTGCCACCAAAGGGCCTGGCACAGAGCATGCACCAGCGAGTGACTGTTGCATGAATGAATGTAGTAAGGTACGTGTTGTGCACAATTTGGTGTAGAGGGTGAAAGAGGAAGGATCCGGAGACCCGGCCAGAGGCAGGAAGCTCAGGACCCTGAAAACTCTAATTCTCGGTGGTAGAGGAGGGAGGGAGGAGAGAAGAATTCAGACACCACAAGGTTCCCTGGTATTTCGCCAGCTGTTCGCTTTGTGACAGAGCCCTGCCCTGCGTCATCCCCTGGGGAGAGACCGGTAAGCCCTGAGCTGACAGAGAGTTGTGTTACAGAGGGGACCTGCTCACCACTCGAGATGTCCTGGCCATGGTGTGGCCGAGCTAGGGGGCAGAGTGTGCAGGACAGGGCCCTGCCAGGTTTGGCTGACACTAAGCGGAAGGAGGGAGAATTGGGGCGACCTCAGGGGATGGCAAGCTCAGATTTTCTTTGAGTCTGTGTCCAGAACTACTGATTTGTCTCTGGTAGGCGAGCTACCTATGTTGTTGCAGGGATTAAGTAAGATCGGGGTTGGAAAGTGCATAGCACAGTGCATGGTACAAGGGAAATCTTAACTGAGTGTCAGCTTTGTACAGCTAGCCTGGGAGATGGCTTCACTGCCTTCCCCCAGTGAGGGCAGAGTACAGTAAAGGGTGGCTTTGGGCGGGGAAGAGGTGGAGAAGACAAAGCGATGACCTTCAGAACCATCAGAGAGCCCTGAAGGCAGCATTCTGTTCCTCTTCCCTCCATCAAGGGTGCAGGCAGGGACCCTCCCTCCTCTGCCCGCTGACCAAGAGAGCGCATTGTGGATAGATGAATCTCCGTTTCTCCCTTAGGGAACTAAAAACATCTTAACAAGGACAGGAACCAGAAAGCCTAACATTAAAGCTGCCAAGGAGTTGGGCTAGACACTGGGGTCCCTGGGCTGCCCAGTGACTGGCTGACAGTCTCTGCCTGTTTCATGCCGACGGGCTCTCACTCCAGCCAAGGATGGGGCCTGGGTTTGGGCCCGGGCGGAGACGGGAACAAATTAATGATGTCATTAGATTTGTTGGCAACCTTAACTCTTCTGTGACAAGTTTAAGTGCAGGATGCAGGATAAGATTTTAAAGAAAATTTATCAGGGCCCCAGGGCCCTAGACGGGTGGGTCTGAGAAGGGGTGATGAGAAGACAGCTGGGCAGAGCTGGAGTGGGGCCGTGGGGTATGACATTAGTGCAGGCTCCCCTGACCCACAACTAGGACTGGGGCAGGTCTTCCTGTGTCACTGACCCCAGTGGCCTCGTCTCACCCCTTTTCTTTACCCCATTCACCCAACAGACTCCTTTGGAGAACTTCCACTGGTCCAAACTTGTATCGAGCCAGAGGGCCATAGAGCGCCCTCAGACAGGGTCTGCTGCCTGTGGTGGGGAGTCAGACCTGCACATGAGAACACGGTGGGGTCTGTGCCTTCACAGGACGCTGAGGTGTTGGGGAGCCAGAGGAGGCACCTAAGAGGGTGAACATGTGTCTTGATCTGTCCAGGACATTCCAGGCTCATGGTTAAGGAAGACTGGCCCACACTTGCTAATTATCCTGACTCTTAATTATATATGAGCTTTCACTGCCAGAAGTGTCTGAGAATGGACAATAAATATATTACCCCCATATCACCAATTTCTAAGCTGAGTCTCAGAAAGGCCAAGTCACTTGCTAGTTACAGAGACCTCTGAGCTGGGTCATGGTGAAAGAGAGAGTCCTGCCCAAGTTGTTCTGGCTGTCTGACTTCAGAACTCATATTCACAGCCCCTCACTCTACTGCCTCTCAGCTCATTCACTCATCCATTCATTCACTGATTGAACAAATGCTTATTTTTTGGTACCATATCATCTCACATTCTTTCCCATGTTCAAGAAATGAAGGGGAGCCTATGAGGGCCGTGCTTCCAGCAATAACCCGTCTGAGTCGAAGCTTTCTGTCCCCCTACACTCAGAAGCCTGCGGAGCTGCCTGTCTTATAACTGCATCGAATCCAAGTATGGCCAGTGCTGTCAGGGCTGCCGGTCATCCCTTCCATGGTCGGGAAGGGAATAAGAACTCCACTTCTTCATTTATCCAATTGCCCAAAAAGCCCTGGGCACCAACTCTGCACTGGCCCTATCGGGCACAGCATGGCTGCTACCTACACCTACGCCTACACCTACACCTACACCTACACCCACACCAGGTTGTGCACTGCACAGATTTAGGACACCCAGTCATATCATTGTCCTGTTCAGCCTAGAACAGCAAATCAGGCCTTTCTAGAAGAGAAGCCCCTCCTCTCTCACTCTGGGGAACGCGCTGGTCCCTGGCCAGCAGATATCAGAGACAGATGTCCCAGGCTCCTCCAAGTCCCTTGAGGGTCAGCCTCCGTTGACGCCTTCATTTTCCTCAGAAAGAGTGTTGACAACTCATCAGTGGCTCTAGAAGCCATGTGGCTGGGCCACATGACTCTTCTGGGGACTAAAACACGCAGGAAATTAGTCTCCTCATGCCAGACTCTCCATCTAGCTCATCCTTCAGTCAGCTAGGCCTCGTGTCCTGAACTTTATGCCAGGGCTAGTGAAGACAGAGAAATGGAAGAAGGGACACCAAGAGGAAGACATCCTATGAGCAAGAGCTTGGAGGTTGGAATGACATTGACAGATGTGGGGAAAGGGAAGGTATGGCCCATGGCTTCCTCTGAGGCCACACCAACATGTTGCAGGCCACAGTGCAGGACACCTGGACCCGCCACCCAGGTTGGAAAGACAATATGCTAGGAATGGAAGAACGCAGGAGGAGGCAATGTGGTGAGGAAGGACAGCACAACTTTATGTTCAAAGTTCCAGAAACCTTTATTGGACACCTGTTCTGTTCCAGACATTGATAAGGGCTGTGTTCCTAAAATCAAATTGCTCCCTGCCAAGTTCAAGAACACGTCAGTGATGCTGACCCCAGGTCACGTGACTGGGTGTGGAGAGTGGGCTCAGAACTGAGAAATCTGGATAATTCCAGGCCAGGTTGCTGAACAAACCATCATTATGGGAGGAAGCCATGGTCTTGGAATTGAAGTTTCTAAGAAGGATGCAGGAGTTCGGGTTACATCCTGGGCAGCGGTGGAGCTGGGGATGGGTAGTGGTGGCAACTGATGGTGGCCAACCAGGGCACAGGCATTGGGAAAACTGAAGATTAGGTCCCCTCTTCTCATCTCCGTAGGGTGGAATGGGCTGAATGCAGCTCATGACAACACCCATCATCTCATGTAACCCCCCAAAATATTGTCAGCCCCATCTTACAAATTAGGAAACTGAGGCTCAGAAAAGTTAAGTAACTTGGTCAAAGTCACAGTGTCAGAACAGGGTCCTGAAGCCCAGGCCAGCCTGAGCCCATACCCCATGGCCGTTCTCCTACACCAGGCAGCTCAGCTGGCCGTCCACACCTGCTCGCCGAGCAGCATTTCTTGTGCGTGCCAGTGCCAGGCTGCTGACGTGAGAGCAGTGAAGCGACTGAGCTCTGTCCTGCCTCCCAGGACCTCAGTGTCTGGGAGCTTAGGCCCCTCAAGGCAGAGACACAGGAGTGACAGGCATGGGAACGCTGCAGTCCCGGGCTCTCTCCTGGCTTGGCCTCTTTGCTGTCTCTGTGACTTTGCGCATATCTCTGGACCTTTCCGCTCTTGCTTTTTCTTCATTTACAAAGCTGAAATAACAACACCCATTTCAACAGGTTTTGGAGTTGATGAGAAACATATAGCCCACTGTAGGGACATAAGAAAGGTGTGTTGCTCGCCCCACCTGGCTGTGTGTGTTTACTGGAAGCCCACCTTGCTCCAGAAAGAACTGAGGGCAGCCTCTGTCTTACCTTTACAGCTGCCCAACTTTATCAACACCACCCTCCCGCCGCATGAGCAGGTGACAGCCCAGGAAATCGACAGCTACTTCCGCCAGGAGCTCATCTACAAGAGAAATGAGCGGATGGGGAAGAGGGTCATGGCACTTCTTCAGGAGAACGAAGACAAGATCTGCTTCTTTGCCTTCGGAGCAGGTTTGGACTGGAGTGGGGACGGGATTATTTGCAGAATTCTCAAGGGCTGGGAGATTTACTAAACCCTTTCCTGACCTCTGTGTCATAAAGGGAAAAGTGCAGGCCCAGACTGGGCGGGACAAGCTGCAAAGTGCTCCGCAGAGCTGGGACCCAAAGTGCTTCTCCTGCTTCTAGTCAAGGGTTCTTTCATAATAGTCCCCATGGGCAAAGGGATTGACCCCCCGCCAAGGGCAACTTCTGTGGCCCCTTCATGCCCCTAGGAGACCATGTTGATAGCCCAGAACAAAACCAACTCCCACTATCCAGCCCAGCCTTGGGCCTTCCCACCCCCAGCAGAGCCAGGGCCCTGTGGCCTAGTGGGCAGAAGGCGGGCTCTGACATCCCACAGTCCTGCCTCCGCATCTCAGCCCCAGCCCCGTGCAGGCTGCCTGACCTCTGCGTAGTATCTTCTCAAAGGCCCAGGTCCCTCTTCTATAAGTGAGAGCAGTAACTACTCAGTGAACTGAAAATGTCTATCTTGGAGAAGAGCTGTAGAAATTAGTGACAACATTTAAATAACCTGCCATGTAGTAAAAATTCACAATGGTGGCTGCCATTATCAGGGTCATTATCATGACAATTAATACAAGTTTTACTATCCCACTGTGGACCGTGAACTTGATGCTTCCCCCGGGAGCTCTGGCCTCTTCATGCAAAGGGAAGTCCAGAGGTCCAGGTGCAGGCCTTGCTCAGCATCTCTCCCTGTTCCTTCCCTCTCTTTCTCTCTCTCTCCCCCATATTCTCCAAAATTCTTTCTTCCTTTCTCTATAGCTGGCGCTGCCAATGACAATGATGTCCACGTTGGGTCCAGGGTATTACATTTGCCTCCTTTATTAGTCAAGTTTTGCTCCAGAGCTACAACAAACTGTATTTTTTCCTCATGTTAACGTCAATTTGGGCTGACCGAATTTACCTCCTGTTTTGTTAGAATTCAGCCCGGGCCTGGGGGCACTCACAGCGCTGCCCTCTCACCCCTCCCTCCCCTGGACCATCACATACGCACACTACCCACACATGGGCTGCCCCGTCAGGCTGAGCTAGATCAAGCCGAACAGTCTGTCCAACCTGGAAGGGTCTTGATTTCGTTATGGGACACGTCTGCTGCTTGAGGTCTGCCTTCCTCCTGTCCCCTGTTCCCTGCCATTCAACCCCACACACTTCAAGGGCAAGAGCCAGGGTTCGTCTGTCTGTGCCTGTTGTCCCTCCTCCGCAGCCCTCAGCACCGTAGAGGCACGTGGGTTGGCCTCAGAGACACAGAACCTCTGGGCAGCCTCCTCAAGGCTACATCTGAAGCTGGACAGGAAGCGCTCTGAGCTCATGGCACAGCTGTGCCTCAGCCTGTCCTGCCCTGTGGCAAGTCCCTTCCTTCTGACGGGCCTCAGTTTGCTCATCTGAACAGAAGGAGCCAGAGCTCACTTGGGCCATCTATGATTCCAGGAGCTATGCAAGCAGTTTTTAGAGAAGGAAGGGATTCCTGTAGCGTGGAGGAGCCAGCAGGAGGGGGACCCTGACAAACCACATGGAGAGGGCGAGGCTGCTCTCCAGCTGTAGGACACCTGCTGGGGACCTGGCATGAGTCAGGATAGCTTTGGGAACTATGCGGGGAAGTAACTGCTCCCCATCACACCCTCACACCATCCTGCCTCCCTTGCCTCCCCGACCCGTGGACATCTGGCCAGGGCATCCTGCTCTGAAATGGTCCCCAGCTGACCGCAACAAGAGAGCCACTCTGACCTCAACCAGCCCCCAGCCTCCTCCCTGGCCAAGAAGAGCCCCTAGTGAACTTGACCACTGAAGGAGGCCAGTAAACGATCCAGCATTCCTCGTGTCCCACTTGAGTGGCAGGACCTTTCTGTTCCACCGGCCCCAGGGCCCAGGACCAGCATCTGCCCAGGGTCTCAGGTAGCTAATACCAGTTCTTTCCTGTGGACAAGGAAATAGAAGAGCCTAGAGATTAAAACCACAACAGTGTGGGCAGCCTTGGACCCTGACCTCTTTTCCTGAAATCCAAGTTCATGTGTGGAGACACAAATGTCCACTCAGGCACTAGGCCAGCACGCAGGCATCACGTCCAGTTCTAGTTTCTTCCCCATCTCTGAAACCTAACTAGTCCTGGGAGGGTCCTACTGACAGACCACCATGAACACTCACACCTCTCCACTCTATCTCCACTGCCATTCTCCCAGTCCGAGCCTCCATCAACTCCAGCATCTTCATCTTCTCCCCATCCTGCACTGATCCCTGCATCGTAGCCTGTGCATGGTACTGAGCCTGTCTCCGACTCCTACCTTCAGCTCTGGGAGGGCATCCCTGTGTTTTTATTAGCATGTAATATATTCTGAGCCTGGTAGTGTGCGAAAGAATAGATGAGTGAAGAAGAGAACAAATGAATGAATGTTGACCAGATCGCCCCCTCCTGGTCTCCTCTGGGCCTGGTGAGGCCAGAGGACAGGCCAGTAATAAAGTCAGGGTGATGTGAACCCCACCTCTCCGAGACCTGCTCTCCCCAGGTCCCAGAGACCTGCTCTCCAATGACAACAGGCCCAAAGCCATGTGCAGATCTTGCTGAGGGCTGCCACTTCTGGCTCAGCCATGCCTGGAGCACATGGCCCACTCTGCTATAAATCTATACCTCGACCCAGGAAGTTCGAGTCTGGATGAGCCTGCCCACCTTATCGTAGCCATGGAAGAATGAGGTCCACAGAGGCCAGAACATGGGCAAAGCGCATGCCAAGTTAAAGACAAAGCCAAAACAGAACCCCAGCCTAGGAGCTGTGACCCAGGGACTTTGCTCTTATATACAGGCAGGGAGCCAGCTGAACAGGCCTGTGACAGTCAGTGTATTGGCGTGGAATGTGTCCACACACAGTGCATGGCAAGAAACATCCACACCTGCCTCATTGAATTCTTATGACCATTTAACTCCCAGGCTGAGGATTTGCGTGCAGGGCCAGACCAAACGCCCTTCCATGGGGTGTGACCTGCACACATACCCACTCCACAAACTCTGCCTGGGTGCCTCTGTAGGTCCATCTCAGGCCTTCCTGGATGACTGGACCCTGGGGGCCTAAGTCAGTCTGACTCTTGTTGTCCACCCGCGTCCCGTCCTCGAAGAAGGCACAGGGCCGCAAGGCTGTGGGAGGGAGGGAGGCCTGTGCCACTGCAGATATGCCTAGCCGCCCTCCAGGTGTGTGTCTACTCGCACGAAGGTCCCTCGGATCCAGTGTTCACTGGGCGTCCCCGGGAAATAGCTTGGGAAACAGAGACATAATTATAAGATGCCCAGCCACCCGCGGCCCAGCCTTGCCAGGCGCCTGAGCCGGGCCCCTGCTGAGGTTCTGCCGTTCTCCCACGCGCCAGCCTCAGCCAGTGAGGGCCCTGAAGGCTCCCTGACTCTAAAGCACTGGGGAGGGGTCACACAAGCTAAGGAAAGGGGGGAGTTTTTCCTGCCTCCACCTGCCTGTCCCCTCCCCCCGGTGCCCATCCAGACCCTCCCCAGCCCACCTCTACCCCAGAACCCTGCCTCGAAAGGCCATAGGCTGCGATTTCTCGTGCTGATGGTAGACCGGCCCCTCCTCTGTTGTGCTCCCCAGGGGAATTGGGGCAAGGGTCAGTGCTTTGGAGTCAGGATACCTGGGTGTAAAGTGTGGCTCTGCCACTGTCAGCTAAGTGGGCCTGGGAAAGCCATCTCAACTCCAAGGGCCTCGGCCCCTCCCTTGGGGATAATACACCCACCTCGATGGGTTGTGCTAGATACACTCATTTTCGATTGTAGGGTCAAAGCTCTGCACCAGGGTGGAGGGATCCTCATAATAAAACCCCTACTAAGTGCCAGCCACAGGTCCAGCCTCTTGGATTGCATTGCCTTTGATCTTCATAGTAACACCACAGGATGGGTTTTATTACACACATTTTCCCGGAGAGGGTGAACGGCTTCCATGAGGCCATGCAGGCAGACCTGTGAATCCTGGCCTCTTGGGTACAGGTCCTGACCGTTTCTCCTGTACACGGAGCCCTTGCCATATACTTCCAGGAGTGCTGACAATTTTGTGAGGAGGTTTTCGTTCTAGCTGGTGCACTGCACAAAAGAATACTCTCCTGATGTCTGTGAGGCTTCTGCAGTGAGGCACTATTTGGCCTTTTCTGGAGGCCAACAGAAGAACCTCTTCCGCAGGTTCAGGGACAGTAGGTGGTGCAGGCATGGATGAAAGCTCTCTGCAGGCCTGGGTGATGCCTGGGCGCCTGGATGGAAGCCCTGCCTCTCCGGGAGGTAGCTGTGGCCAGTATGCAAACCAATGTTCTGGAAAGAACCAAGCCACTGCCACGGAGGAGTGAACCAGCCCGGGGGAGGGGTGGTCTGATTCCCAACTACCAGGATCATGCAGATGGACAAGCTGACCCTGAAGAGCCCCCAAAGATCTTATGTGGGTTTTGAATTTCCTCTGTCCTCCAATGAACTGAGAAAAATAAGTACAAGGTGGGACTATTTTATTAGCTAATTTTATGCAATTTGCTTGCTTATCTTTCAGTCGGAAATGATCTTTTTTCTACTCCGTTTGAAGTTAAATATCCTTTTTTAAAACATAATGGTGATATAAAACAAATGGAGCTTTTAAAGCCCATACTTGGAAAAATAAAAAGTGAGTAACTGTATTATTCTACCCACCTTTTCTAAAGATAGGAGAGAATTAAACATGCTCAGCACACGATGGAAAGACTCAAGTAGAGGGAGGACAATACAGGAGAAAGAGTGGGAGAAAATTAGTAGCCCAGGGTTTGGAGAAGGCAGGAAGGGGTGTGATCAGAGCTCAGGTAGAGGATTTGGCCTTGGGTTGAGGAAGGCACCTTCTCACCTGTAATCAAAGGGGAGGAGGGGGGAGGCCAGTAGGCAGGTAATTTGGTGGTGGGAAGGCAAAAGAGTTTTCTTCTAGTAAGAGCTCCACTCTATTAAGTAAAATATGAAGTCATCTGCAAAGAAAGAGGTGGAAGATGGGAGGTTTCTTGGTTTGAAGAGAACACATGACATAAATTCAAGGGAGATTGACAAGAAGAACTGACATGGACAGGAAGTTCAATAGATTTCATAGCATGGGCCAACTGTGATTGATTGGTAGTGGCTGCCTGGAGTGGGATGGGATGATAACACCACTTCAGCACTCAGCAGAGAAGAGGTCCTGATTGATTAGTGATGTCTGCTGTGGATCAGGATAAGGGCACATGCCTTCCATATACCTGCTCCGCCTGCAAGGAACACAGACAATGCCGACTGGCAATGAGGGCTCAGGAACCTGCAGGAACCTCCAGACGCAGGTTATGAGATTTCCTGCAGCAGCCCTCAGTAGCTTGGGTCTAAATGTGGATGCTGTCCTCCAGGCCTTTTCCTGATTTTATCCTAGTAACCTCTGATCGGTGAGCATCCCACTGTATATGAACTACCCCGGACAGGCACAAACCTCCTCAGAATTGCCAACGCCTAGTAATGTCCTATAAGGACATGCTGGACCAAATCACCCCAAATCAAGTTCATTCCGTTCAGTCACATGGCATCTCTTGACCCAAGGCCTCAAGGGGGTCTCAGTCCCAGACACTAGGAGAAAATGACCATTTTGTCCCTGGCTCCAGGGAACTGGGGCTTTCTTAAGATGTATTTACTTGTTCGACTACCCTGTAGCCTAGAAAAGGATGAGTAATGTAGGAACTGGCAGAGCTGGGTTGGACATGTAGCCAGACTCCAGCGGAGGCCTCTAGGGCCCATTCATTTCAAACTCTGAGAGCCAGAGGTTACCATGGGTTATCATGCATTCTGTAACCCTCACGTGCTATAAATCTGTAAATAATTCTAACTTCTGACATCGCAAAGTCCTTTGACCCTAACATCCTATTGTTTTAGGACTGTGTGGTTCTAATATCCCAGCATCTATCATCATAGCATTCTAACATTCTGGCATCGTTTGCTTCAATCCCTCTTGGATTCCTTGGGAGGAGCATGGAGCTAAGAGCCGTCCAGGACCTGGAACTCCCTCCATGTAGGGCTACTGCCACCTGCCCCTACAAAAAGAAGAGGCCCAGGCAGAGAGCAGGACTTGAAGGGTTGAAAGGCAGGCTGTGTGAGCACGAGAGACAGAGGGGCTGGAGCTGTTGCCCCAGGCACCCACACAGCCCACAGATCCACACGCAGAAACGTGCCTGTAGGGCCAGGACGCAGAGGCTCCTTGGTGGTGAAGACCTAGGCTTGAGAGGAGAGAAATATCGAAGCCAACATACTGAACACCTTTAACATCTTTTATTCTTTTTTAAGCCTGAACCAACCACCACTTTATTTATTTATTCATGACTCTGTAATTAGGGCAGGGTTCAAAGGGGTGTTACCTGGGACAGTGTCACTGGGCTGGACCATCCACCTCCAGGGATACATCTTTTTCATTAATAACAGCAGCAATTGCTCCCTGAGAGTGGGCACTATCCTGCTTAGGACAGCCAGACCCATCCGCACATATTACCTCCGGTCCTCACGTCCCCTTGGAGGGAGACAGCATGGGATTTATTATTCCATTAGGCAGATGGATGAATCAAGGCACAGATGGGAAGGACAAGAATCTTTGAACTGGAGAGAAGTAATGGTCAGCACTGACTAGGCCATTCCTCCTGTTGGCCAGCCTCCCTAAAAAAAAATAATCCAGCTGCTGCTCAGGCCCTCTGTTCTACTGAGAATGCCCTTCCTGTCTCTCCTCTGGGCTCCCACAGCCCCATAGGATTCCCCTACCACAGCCTGGCACATGCCAAGCATGTTTGCCATCTCCCAATCCAGTCTGTCCACTCCCTGAGCACTGAGGAAGCTTTGTATACCTACTTGTTGAATGAATGAATGAATGAATGAATGAATGAATGAGTGAATGAGTGAATGAACGAACGAACCAATGAATAAATGAACCTGCCCATGCTGAAGCCCATGAGTAAAAGTACCCCCTGCCCTGTGTTACCCACAGCAAAACCTGAACTAAAGCCCACCCCTGCTGCGCCCACAGTGGGAAACCCAGGGATGCAGCAATTTCACACCTGTCCTCTGGAAGGTGAGACTGGGTTGACAAATCAAAAGTCCTCAGAACCAACTAGAAATAGAGTCCCAGGTACTGTGGTGGGTCCATCCATGCAGTCAGAGGCTGGAGGAGGAGGGTGTTCAGTGCTAAGCAAAGCGGGGAGGGGGAGGAAGAGGCAGCAGGATGGTCAGGAGGGAATCGGTAAGATCAGAGAGAGGTGAGAGCAAAGCCAAGGACATGAGGGAGGGTGGGAAGGGGAAGCGGGCTGGCCTTGTGGACACTTGTGCATCCTGTGACCTTCCCCGTTGCCTCTTCCGAGACTTTCCTCCCTCAGCTGCATAGAGAGGGGCTTGGACAGTGTGAGGGCTAATGTCCCTTCCAGCCCCAACATTCGGCAATCCCATGCATCCCTCACAGAGATTTGAGTCTCAGTGCCGAAAGGAGGCAGAGTGAGGGAGGGAAGGCTTCCTGGAGGAAGTGAGAGCAGTTGAAATTTCCCCGATGTAGGTCCAGCTGCTTCTGATTTCTCTCATCATCCCATAGTCCTCAGGATGAGACTCATACTCACTTCCTTCCCCACCTTGCTCTCCACTCAGTGGCCTGAGGAACAAAAGAAGGAAGCCCGTCAGAGCTCATGCTTGGGCACAGGAGAGCGGCCACAGCCCATGGAGGGCCTTTTCAACCTTAGAAACAAGAGGCCCTACAAACAAGCAACACACGCCCAGCTGCTCTGTCCCCTTCTGGGCAAACGCCCATGGCCAGCCACACTCCCCACGCTGGAACACCAGGCCACAGTGTCCGGAAGTGTTTCAGAATTTCTGCCCGCGCTTCAAAGGACCCTGCTGCCCCCACCAGCACACATCTGGCAGCTGGCACGCCTGCTCTGGGCTGCAATCCTTGGCCGGAGTTACTCTTCCTATTTCAGAGCATCCAGCCAGCCAAAGGAACATCCCATCTGCTAGTGTGTCCCTAACTGGAGCCAACCCTGCCCTCTGGATCAGGGGAGGCCCCTCATCCCGGGTTGGAGCTCCAAGACTGCTCCATCAGTGAGCAAGGATTTATGGAATGTCAGCTCTGGGTCCAGCACTCTATCTGGCCAGTGTGGGGAAGGCAGGGAGGGAAGAAAGTGTCCTAGATTAAGGGCATGGGCTTCAGAGCCAGGCGGTGTGAGCTGGAAGCCCCGCATTTATAGGAAGTAGCCTGGGCAGTAAGCTTCTCTCAGCCCACTGATGTCCGCTCTGCGGAATGAACCTGGGAGTTATGGGTGGGCGCCTGGGGCAGCGCCATCAAACGGTAAATGTGAGCTCTTATGTTGTTCTTATTACTCCAGGGTCCTGGCCCCTCGGAGCCCACACTCCGCCAAGGACAGGACCCACACAGGAGAAGCAGGGCCGTCCGGGGGAGGAGCAGAAGTGCTCTGTGAGCTCTGAGAACCCAGCTGGGACACCTGCTGGAACACCCCAAGAACCGGGTCTCAGTTCCAAGTGACAGTGAGGCTCAGGAGCGGGTAGGCTCCATCCCTGTCAACGTAGTTGGCCAACAGGGGTTCTGGGTGCTGTAATTCTAGAAAGGCAGCCCCTGGATGTTGTGAAGTGTTACCATGGCCGCGGGGAGCCCTGGGCTGGCCACTGGCCCCTGCATGTCACAGAACCCATCCCAGGCCCTGTCTCTGGGGCTCTCCCCACAGCTCCCTGTTGCTGACTTCGAACCACTTTGCATGGTCATTGCCTGGGTCTGGAGCCATCTTAGACACCATGTCTCACCCGCCGCAGGGCTCCCAGGACCTGGCACGCTCCAGCCCTCAGGGCACAGGCTGATCAAAACCCCCAGGGCTTGTGTCCTCACCTCTAAACCAAATACTGATTGAAAGAGGACCTGGTCCAAATGAAATGAAAGGCTCGAATCCTGGGGATTTTAGAGGAACAAAGAGTGTTGGCTTGGTGGAAGGGGCATACTTTTAAGAGGAAGTACACAGTTAGGAGAGGTCCTGAAGGGAATCCCAGTCTGGGCAACCGTCAGGGGTCCGGAGGCCCAGAAGTGGCCCCAGCCTTGAGAGGGAGCCCGCCCTGTGCCCAGGGAGCCCCGGGCCCGGCAGCTGCCTCCAAGAAGTGCCCTTTAAATGGGCACACTCTGTGTATGTGGGCTTAGGCAAACCCCAACTCTGCCCTTTCTGCCTGTGTGACACTGAGCCAGTTCTGCGGCCTTCAGAGGGACTGTTGTGAGACCAAGTGAGAGAATGAATCAAAGTGTTTGGTACAATCTAAGGCCTGGAAGAATGGTGTGTGGGGTTGCTTTTCTCAGTGTTCATGCCCGTCTTTGCAACATTAAGGACAGAGCTGAGCTGACCAGCTGAAGTCTCAGGGCCCTTTAGTTTCTGACGGTGTGAGTCCTAGCAGCCACAAGAGAGGAGCAGACGGTAAAGTGGGCAGAACTGGTTTCCACCCAACCAGGCCCAGCTGCACATAGGGCGTCTGAATCCCCTCTGCACAGCCCTAACCAGCGCTCATTGACCCTCTGCTTGCACGTCTCCAGCGATGGGGCATTCACTCCGTTACTGAGCTGGACAGTTGCCTGGGAGTGTTCTTTGGACCCGGCCGAAGCCTGCCCCCTTAGCTGTATCCTGCCTCGATTCAGGGCACCACTACTCATACCTCCTGCCCCAACCCTTGCCATCACCCACCTCCCCTTTCACTCTCTATTCCAGCAACCCAGAACCACTGCTGGTGGCCGGCGCTTGCCACGCTCTTTTCCCGTTTGTGCCCATGCATGTGCAGTACCCTGTGTCAGAAAGGCCTTCCCTTCTTCCCTTCCTTCAACTCGCCTGAGGCTCCGCACTGACCCCCTAGTCTGGGTCCCGCCCCTTCCTCTTCAGCCAAGTAGCCCCTGGAGCCCCTCCCTCACTGCATGGCTCATGCTGCCTGTCTCCTTTCCACCCTGTGATCTCCTCCGAGGTGGGGCCATGTGTCTCAGGTCCTGGCATAAGACTGGGTGCAGCAGGCGTCCTCTCGGTCCAAGCCCCCGCCCCGCCCTGGGCTGGCCCACAGAGAAGGAGCAAGGAAGCTCAGCTGGATGAGAAGCCCCCTCAGAGCCCCCAGTTGTCCATCCTTCCCCTGGTCCCTCCGTTCAGCCCTCCTGTCACACTTCCTCACGAAAACAAACACCGCTGTCGCTTAATATCCGGCTGCTGCTCCTGGCAGCTAGATTAGCATTTGAAAGTTTCCCTTGCATTAATTTCAGACGGAACATAAATATGGGCTTGGGATCCCTCTTCCAGGAGGAAAAAACTGGAAACCCAGCGGACTCACAGGAGAGAAAACATGTGTGCTGGCCGAGGGGAGCCCGTGTTACTTTGGAGCTCTTGTGGGAACATCTGGTCCTCCCCCCTCCTCTCCACCTGGCCCCCCAACACTGCCTTGAAATTACCCTGTTAATTGGCACGTTGTTCTTGCTGAGCACTCACACACTTTCCCTGCGATCTGGTGAACCTTGGAAAGTACACATGTTTCTGACAATTTCCTGCCCTCAAAACATGAACTCAGGACCCCTTGCAGCCACCAATACCTCCGAGTGAGTGTGCAGGGACGTACAGTGAGTGAGGACATCTCTTCACTTTTCACCAGGTGTGTCACCTGGGCACATCCCGTCTCCTCACTGGGCTCCAGTTCCCTCATAAACTGGGGGACCTCGAAGGCTGCTGTGAAGATGAAATGAAAGAATGTTGGAAAAACCTCGTATACCCAGGAAGCTCACTAAGTAAGAGTTTGTGTTCAGGTGTCAGGTGATGAAATCATAGAGGTGGGAGGCCCTGTAGACCATATGAGGAAACTGAGGAGCAGAACAGGCAAGGAAGCTGCCCAAGGTCGCAAAGCCGAGGGGCTGCTGAGCCAGGTTTTCTGTCCTAAGCCCAGAATAGGATTCTTCTCTCGGCCCCATCTTGCCTTTCCGCGTCGGAGGCTAAACTGGGGCTGTGGGGCCACAACCAGCCTATGCTCTGTTTGCTGAGCCCTGCGCCCTGACACGGGCCTGCTTGGGCCCAGAAGAAGAGCCCTTCTCTCTGCACTAAAACATGGTGGAGCTGTGCTCACTCAGAGCAGGATACCTTCCCTGTTTGTACATGAATGTCCTTTAAGTGGCGCTGTGGCTTGCAGGTCAGGGGAGGCAACAGCATACCAGCCCCACCATCCTCAAGACCTGTGATCTTGCTCCTTGCATCTCTGTCTGAACCCCATGCATCCTGGGAGTCCTGGCTACACGGGCCCCTCCTCCAGCAAGCTGCCCCTTGCGTCCTGAGCGGGTTAGTCTCTCGCTTACCATGCCCCTTGCTTCCATGTGGGGTTCTGTTTCTCCTCTCTCCTCTTTGACCCTTTCTCTCCTTTCTCTCTGTCTCTGTCTCTCCTATCTCATTGCCCTGTCCTTGTCTCTTTCTACCTCCTTCTCTCTTTGTCGAGGTGTCTCTCCTTTTCCTTCTCTCCCTACCGTTGTCTTTGTGTTCCCTGTCTGTCTCTCACTGCTTATGTCCCCTTATTGCCTGGGCCCCTCCCCCTCCTCTCCACTGTCTTTCTCCTCTGTTTCCTTGTGTCCTGGGCTCCCTCCTCTCCTCTTTCCACCTCTCTGTGTGTCCCCCTGACTGTCTCAGTGTCTCTGTGTGCCCCACCCCCCACTGTCCTCCCTCTCTTTCCGCCTTTCCTCATCCACGTGGCCTCAGCAGATGAAATGGAACGTGCCTTCCTGCAGAGAGCTGGCCAGAGCACAGCTGTCAGTGCTGGAAGGAGCTGCTGAGCGGTGGCCAGGAGACCCCGGGAGCCTGGGCAAGCCACACAGGCTAAACCCCAACATGGGAGGGGGCCTTTGGAAACTTTCCACACCTTCCTGTAGGTTCCAGGATGGGTGTGGCACCGGTTTCAGGATTTCTGACCTTGGAGGCAAGCCTAGGCCCTGTCTACCAGCCCCCGGGGACAACATGCGCTGGGCCCTGACTCAGAGGCAGGTCTGAGAGCCAAGCTCTTGGGATTGGTGGAATCCGCATGAACAACACCACAGGGCTGGCCAGGGCTACAAGGGGAGGGGATCGTGAGCTCAGGTCTCCTGGGGCTTGGATGAGATCATGGAAAGGATATGGAGTAGCAGGTTTTGTCACTCATTCATTCAACAATCATGAAGCCACCACTGGGGGGGCCAGACTTGGGCTCAGCCCTGGATCAGAGATGAATCAGGCATGTCCCCTGTCCTTGAAAAGTTCACAGTGTCCCATCAGGTAGCGTGTTGGGAACATGCTCTGACAGAGGCAGCTCTAGGGTATGGGAAGGTCATTCTAGCTGCAGAGAGGAGGGTGATTTCAGCAGAAGGTGTCGGTGACCTGGGCCAGAATCAAGCATGGTGGTGACTGAAAGGATGGGGATGAGGAGGGAGAACAGAGAGTCGAGACAAGGCCCGTCTGACTTGGAAAGCAGAGCTCAGCTGAGACACATCCTAGGAGGAGAGGCTGAGTTGGACCTTGTAGGCTCTGGGAGGTATTAGGTGCAGGTGTCCGACAGGCCATTGGACAGACGGGTCTGAGCTAGGGCTGTGGTTCCAGAATGGTCCGCACTGTGCGGTAATTGAAATCATATGATGGATTATTTGCCCATAGACTGTGAAGAGAGTGAGAAGAAAAGAGGGCCATGGACAGGATTCCTGGGGTCCCCACGTCTATTGGGCAGGAGAAAGAGGATCCCGCCAAGAGTCTGGACAGGGAGCAGTGACAGGAAGATGAACCAGGACAGGACGGTGTCGTGTGGTCCCGTGAAACCAAGCCCCACAGAGGGTGGTGGACCTGTGGATGATAGAAACATGGGCTCAGGAGTGAACAGCTTGCACGGTATGGCCCCGGGGCCTGGCCTACAATGGGAAGGTTGCCTCCTGGAGCTGTGCAGGGAGCCACCTTGTGCAGGGGAGGGACAGGAGGGACACCGTTCTCCCCGTCTTGTGGGGAAGGAGGTGAAGGTGAGTGTGGTTCAGAGAAGGAAGGATGGCAATTTGAAGTTACCTTTCCTGATTGCCTCCAACTTCTTGAAGTATCTAGAAGTCTTCTGTCTAAGGTCTTAAGCTGCACAGCAGGGGCCTGAAACCACTGAGGTGGAGGGAACGGACAGGGCGCTGACCGCACATTGAAACGTTGCCGGGAAATGCTCAGGATCCAGCTAAGGCCTATCCCCTCCAAACACCCACTTTGCCAGCCCCAGGAATGTTCCCTCTGGAGCAGCCGTGAGGCCTTCAGTAAATACTCACTGCTGCTCCTGTGCAGCCGAAGACGGGCTGTTTTCCCTGGCGGCTCTTGAAATCCCCCAGCCTAGAAATCCTCGTCTTTAAACAGGTCTCCATGGAGGCAGGGAAGGAATTGGCTTTGCCGCCAGGAGTGGATTCCAAGAGCTGCTGGCAAGGAGTTCCTACATCCTGTGCACTGGAGGCTGCCACGCCCAGTCCCCCTTCCAGCCCAGTCATGCTCGGGGATAAGCAAGAATGGGGATGACTCTGTGGCCTGAGCCAGGGGCCAGCTTAGCCCATCAATCAGGAGGGCATGCTGGGCTTTTCCGAAGGGCATTCCCTTCTCTTGCTTCATTAGGGCTTTATAGCTGCCCAAGCTGCGGGCAGAAAGGAGGCATGCCTCTGCGACACACAGGAAAACAGGCTAGGGGCAGAGAAGCCACTTGCTCAGAATTACAGAGTGGAGACTCACAGTCTTGGCAGGAATCTGGGTTTTCAGTCCTCAACAGCACTGGGTCAGGGCCCGAGCCTGGGAGGGCCTGTCATACCCACGTTGTCTGTGTGTTTTCTGCAGCTGGCTTCCCAGGAATACCTCACTTACCTCTAGTCTGTGCACATGTCATTCCCCCTAATGGAACACCCTCCCTTTGGTGCCACCCCACTCCCATCCTCACCTACCTAGCAATGCCTCCTCCAGGAAGTCTGCCTTGACCCCTCCTGTGTGCTTCCTTCAGCATAGTATTAGTGCCTGGGTCAGAAAAGCCTGATTCTCAAGGCTGTGAGTGCCTGGAAAAGGCCCTGACCTGTTCACCACTGTCCAGCACTAGGTGCACTCACTCCATATCTGCCAGGTGGATAGGTGGAAAAAGGGAGGGACAGAAGGAGAGAGGGAGAACACATTTTCATAAAAGTCTCTGGAGTCAAACGAAGCCTTCCCTGTGGAATCTGAGAGCTAGGGGAGCCCATAGGTATCATGCAGCCCACTCCCTTGTACACAGAGAGAAACAGGGCGTCACGGGTTTGCCCAAGGTCTCACAGTGAGTGTGGTGGGTCCAGAACTAGAACCCGCCTCCCGTTCCGAGACCAGTGATCTTATGCAGTAATCCAGAGGTGGATTTCAGGGACTATTCCAGGCTGGCAAGAGGGTCTGCTGGGTGGGGAACTTTGCAGGGGAGTGATAAAGCCAGCTGCGGGGTGGAGGGCTGGCCAGGGAAAGGCTACGAGCTTCACCATCTGCTCCAGCCACTGTGCAGCCCCCCAGCCCGGCTTCCTCTGTGCAGGAGCCTCTCCATCCCCCACAGCCCATCTACTCTCTGTGCTCAGACCTCCCTGGGGCTGTCAACATGCTGACCTTCCGCTTCCCACCTGTCACCACCCGCCACAGGCAATTACAGTAACAGTGCAGGGATTTCCCCCGGGTTCTGGGATGAATGGTGAGCAGGAGGGAGCTGCCCGTGGGAGTGGGCCACAGGGCAGGCTCATGGGTGGGGAGGGCGCCAGGGGCCACCGCCACTCTGCCCACACTGACCAGGTGGGGAGGCTGAGGCCCAGGGAGGAGGAGGGCCTCGACAGGGTGCTGACTCCCAACAGCTGCTGTCTCCATACCCCTTGGCCTCCCGAGGATCCTTTCTAACCTTCCTAACCGGGAGTCTTCCCGGTGCTCTCAGACCTCAGTCCTGCCTCCCGCCGAAGAAGGGTGATTCCTGCTCCCATCTGGGGCTGTGGGTTAGATGATTTACACCTGTGTTCCCAGTGTCAACCACAGAGCATCATAAATGTAACCCCCACTCGTGGAGTGCTGAAGGCTGTCCCAACCTGGACAGTCGGGGGCCGGGGTCAGCTTCACGGTGCGAGGCACTGCAAGGCCACAGAAAACACTGTGAGCCTTCACCACGTGCCAGCCACCGTTCCTGTGGTCCTCACAGCCACTCCGGAGGTCTCTATTACAATCATTCCCACTTTACAGAGCAGGGAACTGAGGCACAGGAAGGGGCAACCAGTGACGGCAGAGCCAGGGTTTGGACCCAGGGAGGGTGGCACCAGGACATCTTCTCCACATACCATTCTGCCCCTCAGGGAGTCTGGGGCCTTGGCACTGGTACAGGTCACTGGCCTGAGGCGCCCCCAGCTGCTGGGGTCCTGGCATATGACTGAGCCCGTTTTGTCTCTTGTGTTCCAGGTCACTTTCTGGGGAACAATACAGTCATTGACGTCCTTCGGCAGGCAGGGCTAGAGGTGGAACACACGCCCGCAGGGCAGACCATCCACAGGTGAGCAGCCGGGGCGTCTGTGGGGCGGGGCTGGCCGGCCTGCTGCTGCTGGTCCGTGGGCCGCGCCTGAGCGCGGGCCGCGTGGCTGGGCTGCCCCTTGCCTTCCCGCTCAGCCCGAGGTGAGGGTTGTGAAGAAGCCTCTGGTGAGATGGGACCTCACGGGGACTAGCCTTGACCGGGTGCCCAAGAGAGCTGGGCTGCAGGTAGGGAGACTGGGAAGGAGGCTGAAGCTCAGCTTTGGCAGGAGGTGAGGGTGGTGCACCTGGCAGTGTGGTGGGAGTGGGAGTGGGAAGAGAGTTAAGTGTTGAGGGGTGTTCAGTATTTAGAGACTGGTGATCAAGTGAGGTGGAAGGACCCTGTAGGACTCCTGGGTGGATGCCTGGAGGAGTCAGGGGGCGCTGGAACCCTGACCTGAGATGGGGCCATAGTCGGGATGCACAATGACCTTGCCTCTTTCCTGTGTCCCAGCCCCACCCACATCTAGTCCTCACCTTCCTCTGGCCACACTGTCCCCATGGCTTCCCCTTGGCTGTGTCAGCTCTGCTGCTAGAGCTCCCCACTCCACTCAAAGAGCCATATAATGGCCACCCTCTCTTCCTGTGGGGGTTCCCCCGCCCCAGGGAGGTGCCCGAAGGCAGAGGTCAGCTGGGTCCGTGTGTGTCCCACAGTACCAGCACCAGCCCTGGGACAGAGAAGGTATCTGCATGCTCCAGCGATCAGTCAGGGTCCTCAGACTCAGGGGTCCCATGCAGCCCTTGCTCCATCCAACCTTTATGCAAGCACCTTCCTCACCAGCTCACAAGGGCAACCATGGTGTGATTTGGGCCCCTGTCCCTGATATTACAAGACCCAGAGTCTGAAAGAAGCTCGAATAATCATAGTTAATATTTGTTAATATCTCACTGTGTACCAGGCTCTAAGCACTTTTAACTCATTGACTCCTCATGACAACCACGTATCCTCATCTTAAGACTGAGGAACCTGACACCCAGAGAGGTGAAATCACCTGCAGAAGGATATACACAGCTGGGGTACAGGGCAGCTTAGGGCCTCCCCGAGCCCCTAACCCTGTGCCCCTCTGGGGTGAGGGTGGGCCCAAAGGGCGGGAGTGCTCAGAAATGGCTGAGGCTCGCTCTGTACTCTGCGCCGGTGAGGCCCAGGCTACCCAGGGCATTGACCCCCTGTCTCCATGGCACTTCTAGAGGAACTTACAGACTCACGCTGGACTCCTTCTTTTTCTCCTCATCCTCTGAACCAACCTGACAAGACTGCTCTTCCTGGACATTTAGTGCAGTACGAATCAGAGGGTACTGGGCCTGGGCAGGCATGTGTTTGAGGGGTACGAGACAAGGTAGCCTTGGAGACAAAGCGTTCCTCAAGCGCCCCACATGGCGCAAAGACCTTCACCTTGAAGTTCATTGTATCCGTCCAGGGCAGGGCAGGGATAGGGGCAGGAGAGGAGGCAGGCTGCAGAGGCTGCCTCGGCTCCTATTCATCTAGAGCCCAGGCATTTGAGGGGGGTCCCCTCACTCCTCTCCCTGCGCCGCTGACTCTGCTCCAAGGGCTCTCAGCCTGAGTCTCCAAGTGCAGACTGCAATCCAGCGGGTGGGTGAAGGCGCGGGGATGCCGAGGAGGCCCCGACAATAAAAGACATCATCAGCCACAGGTGCTTCCTGGATCCGTCTTTTTGTCTGCCTGTTTTGAATTATCTCCCCAGCATCTGCAGTATCTCCTGGACCCTGGGAATCTGGGGCCGTGGGGGCTGGGGCTGGATAGGCTGAGCTGATGGCCTTCTCTCCTTCAAGGAGAATGAGGCCCCTCACCCTCCATCCCTGCAGGAGAGGGGTGGGGGGACAGGTTGCTCGCTGCCTTGGGTGCCACCTTACCTTTGCAGTCCCCGAAACAGTGGCCAGCCTTCTCCCAGGGATGGATGGCCCCAAAAGAAGTTCCATTTGGACCTCAGAGAGGAGAGAATTAAAGGGAGAGGAGCAGAGGATGTTTCCAGGCTAAGGGGTGTCTGTGTACACCTCTGTATGGAATGTGAATTACACACACACACACACACACACACACACACACACACACCCAGTGGACACTTCAGAGCCTGCTACAGCCAGGCCCGTTTACTTTCTGGCCAGCATTGCAGACAGGCTTGTTATGAGCCAGGCATCTCACCCATCCTCATGAAGTAGCATTGCTCCTCCCGTTTTACAGCTGAATGCTGCTTGAGACAATTGTGTCACCTGCCCCTGGTCACACAGCCTGCGAGTGGCAGAGCCAGGATGTGCACCCATGCCTATAGACCTCCAGTCTGAGCTCTAATCTGCTTAACACCGCCTTGCCTCCCCAAAAAGGTGCTCAGTAAATGTGTGTTAAATGCATGAATGGATAGTTGGCTGAATGACATAAACAACCATGTTAGTGTTTAATTAATAATGTTAATTATTAAAGTGTTTCAGCGGCTCGCGATTTGCCAGACACCGTTCTAAGTGCTTTTCCTGTGTCAACCTACATAATCCTGATGATTCACTTGTGACACCCAGGCTGTAAATCCCCCTTTTTCCAGAGCAGGAGACTGAGGCACAGCAAAGTTGGGTGACTCACCCAAAGTCCCACAGCCAGAGCTTGTTGAATGAATGAGACCTGGAGCCAGGGACCCACCCATGGCTCACTCCATCACCTCCTATTAGCCTGAGCTCAGATGTCACCCAGCAGTACCGCAATGACCAGATCACATTCCCTGCCCAGCACCGCACCCCTACTCTCTCTGATGTTCTGTTTTGCCGCCCCAGCAGTCATCGCCGTCTGACATCCTGTATGTCTTACTCTCCACTTTCTGCCTCACGTTGTGAGATCTAAGAGGGCAGGACTTTGTTTGGGTTACTGCTTCTGCCCAGTTCCTAGAAAGTGTCTGGTGCGAGGCAGACGCTCAATATTTTTGAGTCAATAAAAGAAAGAAGGAGTCACAGCTCTGTCTCTCGGCACCAGGCCATGGTTTCCGACAGTTATCCTCGCCAGGCCCAGCAGGGGCACCCTGGCATCTTCTCTTGCCACGGCTACTTTCCCACTGAATTGTATCCCCTGTCACATGTGAATGACACGCTGCAACATGTTGCCCTTTGCAGCCCTGCTGCCAGGAGCCCTGCACCTCCATCTGAGGGGACCTCTGCAAGCCCAGCCCCAGTGACCCCAGCGGCTGTTGTGCCCACAGCGCCCTCGGTGACCCCCACCGCCCCGTCCGAGGAGGAGGACCCAGCCCTGTCCCCACACCTCCTGCTCCCCGACAGCCTCAGCCAGCTGGAGGAGTTTGGGCGGCAGAAGAAGTGGCACAAGAGGCAGAATAAGCAGCAGCGGCCGCGACAGTTCAATGACCTCTGGGTCCGCATCGAGCACAGGTGAGTTGGCTGGGGCAGGTCTGCTGCGAGCTGGGCCTCTCTCCCGGGCAGCCTCCCTGAGACCTCGCAGGGCCGGGCACACTCTGTCTTCAGCAAGGCCTGCTCTGAGGATGCGTGGCAGGCGAGTGCCCCAGCAGAAACCTCAGGGCTGGCTTGTCCTCCTGCTCATCTTTCAGGGCTTAGAAAGCACACTCACACCCGATTTTTTATTTTTGTTCTCAAAATGAGAGCAAGTATAATTTCCTCCATTTTTAAATGAGAGAATAGAAGCTTCCTTCAAGTGCAGTGGACAAAAGTCTGCTTCGCCCTTCATTTCCTGGGACACACCTGGTGTGCAAAGCAGGTTCCGTTGGAGCCAGGAGAAAATGAAACAGGCTGGCTGCATCAAAAGGCTGTGAGCTCCCTGTGCCGGAAGGTCTGAGTGGCTGACACCCTGGTAGGGAGCCTGCAGAGGGGATCCCCCTGTGCAAGAGGGAGGTGACAGAGGACTCTTGGTGCCCTAAGGCTGTGGGTTCAGTCTCAGTAGGGGACGGGGTATCTGTGATAAACCTTGTTGAAAATGGGCAGGTGCAAAAGTCACCCTAATGTATTGATACCCCCTGTCCTCTGCCCATGTGCCCCTCATGCCACCCTGTACCACCCCCTCTGCCTGTCTGTCACCAAAGCTCCTGCCGTAACCAGGATGCTGTCTTCCAGCCTCTGCCTGCAGGCTCAGTACAGAACAATCTCCCTAGATTCCACTTTTGGGCAAGAATCTTCATACCTAGTGAACAGCATCACCAGAGCACCCGGGATGTCCCAGGGAGTGACTATCAGGGAAAGGCAGAGAGCTTCTCACTGTGGGAGCCCAGCCCCGGACGTCGTGCCCAGCAGTGGGCCCTCAGAGATACGGAATTTCCATCTGGACCCCGCAGATCGCCATCCAGGGTTTCCTCAGCATCCTCAGAAAGAATCACGCTGGGCACTTGTTACCCGAGTTCCCAGGCCCACTGCAGACCTCCGGAATCAGCAGCTGCAGGGGCCTGGGGAGGCACGTGTTGAATGCACACTGGAGCTTCTTCCGAGCAGCTTTAGAACATGCAGACCCAACTCCGCATTTACAGATGTTGAACCAAGGCCCAGGGCGGGGGGCTCATCCAGGGTCACACAGAAAGCAGGAACTCCTGCCTGCGCTCTCCAAGCCTGATCCTTCTGCAGCCAGGTCTCTGAGTCATCGACAAAAGTTGACATAGTCCAGTCCACGTTCTTAAAGTGCAGGGTGTACACGATCTTAAAGACTTCCAGTAAGTCAGTCGAGTCCGTTGCTGCTTTGGCTGGGTGTTGGCTTATAGCGCCTGACTTGGGTTCCTGGGGAATGTCCTTCTGCTGAGCCCTTGCCAGCCCGGCCTGCCTCAGGCAGAGGCACTACTGCAGCAGTATTGGCTCAACACGTTCGGCTCATGTGCCCAGCCTGGGCCGCCCCCTTCAAACCTGGAGCGAGGGCACAGAGTTACTGAGCCGCTCCCTTCAGCCCTGGGGAGGGGCACAGGCTTCCAGGGAGACGGTGGCAGCCCATAACGTGCATCAGTCAAGCAGTCACTCAGTCCTGATCACCCTACCTGGCGACCAGGAGACCTGACCTGTGGCAGGTCCAGCCCACGGGGTGACAGGGGGCTGGGCTGTCAGCTCTAGCAACAGACCCCCAGCACCTAACCATGTCTGAAAGGTAAATTTGGGCAAATGACTCCAGAACAGTTTCCTTTTCACAACACGTAGCTCTGAAACACAGAGCCTGGTTTTAGGAGAAGAAAACGGCTTTTCTTTGGCAAGAGGGAGTCCTTCTCAGTCCCATCAGGTAAATTACGGTTGGATAACTTTCTCCCATCTGCTTGGGTTGGAGAAGGAAGTTTCCACCAACAGGCGGCCTATTTGTTGAAAGTGTCCCCACCGCTTCTTAGCTTCTTAGGGAAGCAGGCACTGGGCTCCGTGAGAGGCCTGGGTGCAGGGCACAGCTTCTGTCACTCCTGGGTCTCACTCCATCTCCTTCAGGTTCCCAAGTTTCCATTTCCCCAAGAGGGATCAGAGGAGAGCTCTCTGGGGAGACCATGGGGCCCATTTGTAGCCCAGCTAACCAAACCGAATGGTTACCTTGGAGCTTTCATTCCATTCAGAGTTTTCTCCCTTTCTTCCCCTAAATCCCACTGGAACCATCCCCTCCCCTCCATCCCCTCCCCTCCATCCCCTTCTCTCCGCCCCTCTCTCCAGCTCGTCTTCCAGCCATAATCCTGCAGCAGGGTCCTAACAGGTCCTCTGGCCCTAGCATATCACTGCCTATCAGCTTCAGATTCTTTGTAGCTCCCACCACCACCAGATTAACTTCCTACAGCTCTGCCCAGATGCAGTGCCTGTCACCTTTCCTGCTGTGCCCACTGCCCCTCCTCCTGAGGGGTACTAAGGGCCCTGTCCTTGCCAGGCCTCGGGCTCCCTCTCAGCAGGTCGTGCCCAACCCCCCTCCCTACCTCTGTACTTGCCTCTCTCTCTGCTGGGGTGGGTACCAGTGGACATTTGTTGAGCTTTTTCTCTGTGCTAGGCACTTACGTCCATCACGTCCCCCAGTCCTATCAGGGATCCTTGTTTGACAAACAAGGAAGATGAGTCTCAAAAAGACTACACAGCAAGTCAGGTGTGGAGTCAGAACCCACACACGGATCTGTCTCGTCCTGAGGGTCACAGTTTGAGCACCACGCAAATGCCCCTGCCACCCTCGCCTGGCAAGCATCTCCCCATGCTTGCCTAGCTGAGGCCTCCCTCGCTGCCATAGCTTCCCCTGCTCTCCCCTCCCCTGCACGCCCACAGCCGCCCTCGGGGGTCCTGTCCTGGCACAGTCACACAGACTGCAGTTCCTCACTTGTGTTGCTAGGCTGGGAGCCCCTGGGGAGCAGACCCGGGTTGGACTTCCGTGGGTCACTGCATGAGAGAAGGAAGGAGAGAGCCGGGCTGGGGGCTGCAAGTGCCTGGGCAGGACACCGCCTGGAGCAGGCTGGCCTCCCCTCGCCCCTCATTACCCAAGATGTAAACACATGGGAGGAAGTTTAGAGAAGCAGCAGCCCATGGCAGGATGATTTATGGGGACCCATGGAAAGAGCTGAGCCCGTGTCCGCAGATGGCTGCACAATGGCGCAGAGGGCTTTACGTCTGAGAGCCAGGAAGGGGCAGCGGGGCAGGGACCACTCCCATGCTGACCGTGTGGAGGGAACCACCCCTATGAGGTCGGACCTGTGGCGATCCTCAGTTTCTCCTTTTGTGCAGCTAGGGCTTCGACTGGTCTTTGAAGGTCACGTCAGCTCTGTTGTTCCCTGAGTGCACAAGGTGTGGGGGGCGGGGTGGAGGGCTGGGGTTGGATAAAGAAGGGAGCAGAGCGCTGGGCCACCAGGACCAGAAGGACAGTCATGACGGGACAGGTGCCGGGAAGAGCTGTGCCCAGCCTAAAGCAAGGCACAGAGGGGAACACCAATACGTGATGGATATAGAGCCTTGTGGGGGCCAGTATGCAGGGGTAGAGGGTGCAGGACACACATGTGCAAGGGGTCATTGCCTTCTGGGCCTCAGTTTCCCCTGAAGTTCGAACTGAAGACCAGAGGCCCCTCAGAGTTCAGCCCCTAGCCTCTGGAGCGGGTTCTGCACGCCCCCTGCCAGCCAGCCCTTTCTGCCCTGAAACTCTCGAGCTTTGGTTTCTCCCAGCACAGCCAGGTCCTCTCCCCGGTTCGGGGTGGTCGGCATCTCTGCAGGAAGCCAGGACCCTACCTGATTAGAGGCAGAAGACGTCCCCATGAGAAATCCAAAGCAGGATCCCCCCGTGAATAAAAGCACCAACGAATTCAGGCAGAACAGGATTCAAATCCCTGCCCCTCGTACTTGCTTTGAGGCTTAGAGGGTAGATGAGATGGTGCTCGTAAAGTGGTATGCTGGCATCAGACCACTAATACTCAGTGACAGTTGTACCCAGTGTTGGTGGGCAGACTGAGCCTTCAACTCTCAGATGGCCTAAGATCCCCCCCACCCCCCCACCCCCGCCAAGCAGAAACTGCTCACGGGCCTTCAGCACAGCTTAGGTTCACAGCCTTAAATGAGCCACTAGGCAGGCACTGCAAGATGTACCCCCCACCCCACTGAACAGGAGCACACTGACCACTTACCGGATGCTCAGCCCTGTGTTAAGTGCTGGTGGGGGCCAAGTAGGAAGAGTCTCAGGTCATAGCTGAACAGGGACAACTACCCAATTATGTGGCAGCTAAAAGAGCCCTGAAACCACAGCCCATCTGCCTATGCCTGCGAAGGAATTTAGTCAGTGAGGGCTGGAGGCCGGGGCCCTGGGAGCCGGAAGTGATCTGGGAGGCCGAGGGGAGGGTGAAGGAACTTCCGACAGAGGAAATCCACGCGGCCAGAGGCCTGGAGACTACCGTGGGTCTTAGATACCAGGACACTGAGCTGCAGGCAAACCCATCACTTTATTTTTTTTTTAATTTTTCAATTACAGTTGACATTCAATATTATTTGATATTAGCTTCAGATATACAGCACAGCGGTTAAACAATGAAATCATTTTCGAAGTGATCCCTTGATAATTCTAGCACCTGCCTCTTTATACTTAGCTCTGACGACTGTATTGACTCTGTTCCCTGTGCCATACTTCACATCCGCATGACTCTCCTGTAACTGCCAATCTGTACTTCTTAATCCCTTCACCGTTTGCACCCAGCCCTCCCTCTCGCCTCCCATCTGGCAGCCCTGAGTTTGTTCCCTGTGCCTATGAGTCTGTTTCTCTTTTGTTTCTTTACTTTGTTCTGTAGATTCCACATATCAGTGAAAATCATACGGTGTTTAACTTTCTCTGTCCGACTTAATTTCATTTAGCATAATACCCTTTAGGTCCATCAATGTTGTTGCAAATGGTAAGACTTTATTCTTTTTATGGCCAAGTAGTATTCCATTGTACATATGTACCACCTGTTTTCTATCTACTTGGGCTGCTTCCATATCTTGGCTATTGTAGATAATGCTGCAATGAACATAGGGGTGCTTAGGTCCTTTTGAACTAGTGTTTTGGGTTCCTTCAGATAAATACCCAGAATTGGAATTGCTGGATCAAATGGTAGTTCTATTTTTAAATTTCTGAGGAACCTCCACACTGTTTTCCACAGTGGCTGCACCAGCCTGCGTTTTCACCAACAGTGCACTAGGATTCCTTTTTCTCTACATCTTCCACAACATCTGTTGTTCGTTGATTTATTGATGATAGCCATTCTGACAGGTATGAGGTGATATTTCCTTGTGGTTTTAATTTGCATTTCGCTGATGATTAGTGATGTTGAGCGTCTTCTCACATGTCTATCTGGAGGAGTGTCTATTCGGGTCCTCTGACCGATTTTTTAATTGGATTGTTTTTGCATGTTTTTTTGTTTGTTTTGTTTTTTTGGTATCGAGTCGTATGAGTTCCTTATAAATTTGGGATATTAACCCCTTAGCAGATGTATCATTGGTGAATATATTCTCCCATTCAGTGGGTCGTCTTTTCATTTTGTTGATGTTTTCCTTTGTTGTGAAAAACTTTTTAGTTTGATGTAGTCCCATTTGTTTATTCTTTTGTTTCCCTCGCCCTAGGAGATATAACAGGAAAAAAAAATATTACTAAGAGAAATGTCAGAGAGTTTACTGCCTATGTTGTCTTCTAGAAGTTTTATTGTCACTTTAGATCTCTGCCTGCATCTGGCGTGCTTGGCCCAGAGAGGCTGAGGCGCAGGCTGGAACCACAGTGAGGTCTGACGCGGAGAACTCCCCCCGCAGGCAGCAGGGCCACCCATCGCCCAGGCCCTGCTGCTCCAGGCTCCATTTCCCCTTTGTCTCCTCGGGGCCCACTCAGAGGCCACCCAGGGCACAGCCCAGCAGCCCCTTGTTTTGGCAGGAAAGCCATTTTTCTGAGACTCCCAGAACCTACCCCATATGGCTCTTGGAGGCCCTGCCGTGCCAAGATTGGCCCCCTGCTCCAGGAAGCCCTATGGAGGGGCCTCCGAGGAGAGACATCTGACACTGTCTCCAGCACTAGGCCCGCTTTTCTGTGCTTTATACTTTGGGCTTCTGCCTAAGATCTCACTTCTGGCTTCTGCTGCTAGAAGACATTTTAAAGTCCATGTGTCATTCCTGCGCCTTCATTGTACACATGGGGAAACTGAGGCCAAGGGACAGGACTTGCTCAAAATCACATAGCAAGCAGGAACATAGGGCAGGCCGGAACGGGGCCCTGCCTCCCTCTCAGGCAGAGGGGCCCTTCCCCGCTCAAGAGGCCCTGTCGGCTCAGAGCAGACTGGGCCCCTTGGTGCCAGCCGTCTGCAGAGCCTGGGAACATTCTGAGTGTTTGGTTTGGCTTTGAGGCCACTTTGCCATGAGACAGTTTTCCCAGCATGAGCTGGGGTAGGGGAGGCCTGGGGGGATCTGGACTGGGGGACTAAGCTTTGTGAGCAGGGGAGGTGGGACATTTGGAGGGGCTTTCTGCCCCCGCCTGCCACCTCCCCCCCATTTCCCTTGGACTCTCTCCAAGCAATAAACCCCACTCAGGCTCCAAGGGGGGTGGTGGGGGTTGCATCTTTGGTTTTCAAAGTGTAAAAGCAAATGCCTTCGGCGCCTTGTGAGACATAGTTTCTATAACTCCTACTTGCTCTTCTTTCTGACAGCCTGTGGGGCTGGCTGCAGCCATCCTGGGCCCCCACTCTGGGCATTCCAAGTGGCACACCAGGCTCTTCTTCTGCGGCCAGCCCTCCTAGCCTTCCTGCTGCTCAGGTTAAAAGGATGGGGTGGCAGCTGGAAAGCACTTACATGGACTTCTGTGTTGTGTGCAGGGATGGGGGTCTTTTCATTAGAAAGCAAAAGGAGAGAAGGGGCTGAGGCAGTGACGCTGCTGGGCGTGGGTTTTCGAGGTCTCAGCAGGAAGCAGCACACTTCACCCTTGGGCCCTCCACCACGCACTTGCTCATCCACACAGTGAGGTCGGCACCCAGGTCCGGCCAAGCTGGGGAGCAGACTGCCCAGGACACCTCTGGGTCCTAACCTCCTTCAGGCTCAGTTTCCTCATCTTGGAAATGGGAAGAATAATAAATGGCACGTGCCTAGCATCAAGCGCAGTGCCTGCCAGCACGTAAGAAGTGCTCCATTAATGGAGGATGTTATCGGTGGTGGAGACACATGTAAACATGTTAATAATGCTCTTACAATAGCCAACACCATGGAGCACCATGTGCCTGGCATCATTCAGACCTCACATGCCCAAACAGGTGACTGTGACATAATGTGAGGATGAACAAGTTATGGGAGCTTGAACTCTCCCAAGTGGCACTGGGGGATATAGGACAAAGAGGCCTGTAGGTGAGGGGACGTTGAGTCTGCATTCACAGGGGAGTAGGAAACTGGCCACAGGACATTAGAAGTGACTGGAGAGGGTTGGTGTATGCTGGGAGAGCCAGGAAAGCTGAGGTCAGCTGGCACCAGACCATGACATCTCCCCAGTGGCCTGAAGCATGGGATGGGAGACACATGTGCCAGATTTCATGGGTTGTAAGGGGCTTTCAGAGCCACCTGGTCTTCCGCCTCCCCTACCATTCCCAATACACCCTCTATCCAGGAACATGTTCCCTCTGTCCTCTGTGCATGACAAGAGTTTGCTCCCTCCTCATCTGATAGGCCCTCTGGAAATCTCTAAAGACAAAGGAGCATAGACTCCAGGCTGAGAAGAACCTCATGCAAGGACTCAGCAGGATCCTGTGGTCAGAGCATGACCAGCAGCAGAGTAAAGAGGGAGGGACCAGGCACAGAGTGAGGACTTCGCTTTGACCAAGTGTCTGGACCCCACCCCCAGAGCAGAGGTCCCATGTACAGGCAGGGCTGTACTTGGTGACTCCAGGCTCCCCTACCCACCTACCCCTAGGCCAAGGCTGAACCAGGCTGTCGAAGAGGCATCCATCTACATGGTTGTGGGGCCGGGCTGTGGCGGTGATGATGACAGATCTCGTCCAAGTGATTATGGCTAATTGTTGGACCTTGTACCCAGCACAAGCGAACTCGGCCAGGCAGGGTGGAGGGACTTTCAGAAGCCCCAGGGACTGAGCAGCCTGTCTGGGAGGGAGGGTAAGCCCTGGAAAGCAGAGTAGTGTCTTATATGGAGGAGGCTACACACAATGCAGACACCAGAGAAGGGCAAGCTTCCTACCCACCCAGCACCTACTGTGTACCCCCGGCCCTGTGTCCTGGAGCAAGTTACTTAACCACTTTGTACCTGGGTTTCTTCCTAAGTAAAACAGGATAACAGTCGTGCCTGCTTCGCGGCCTTGTCATGAGGAGTAGAGGTTACTGCAGGCTAAGTGCTTCCCATAGAGGTACTGCAGACTAAGTGCTTCCCGCAGAGCTGGGACGGGCCCCACTCTGTAAGTACTTCCCTGTCCCTCTGGGAGCACCCTCAGCCATGTGCAACCTAGACTTGCTGCCCTCACAGGTGACTGCAGAGTCACCTCTTCAGGGAGGCCTTCCTGGCCCCGCACTAGACTTCGGCCGCTATGTGTGCCCTCTGCCCCTGGGTTTCCCCTCCCATCCCGCCGCTCTGGTGTTGTGGGGTTTGTTGGATCCTCTGCTTCCCTCTGCTGAGAGCTGCACAGAGCAAGTGTGCCCATCGCTTCTAGGACCCAGCCCTTCCCTCTATCCCAGAGCCTTCTCCGCCTCTGGCCTTTGTTAAGTCTCGGTCCTGTCCCTTCCCTTTTTCCAGCCCCTGTCCCTGTCTTTGTTAACAACTTCCTGTCTCATTCTAGGACTTGAGCTGGTGACATGGTCCTGCACCCTGCTCGGCCCCAGTCCTACCCTCCACTTCCCCGTGGCACCAAGTGCGGCCTCTGCCTGCCAATTCCTTCTGTATTGATCTCCTTTTCTTTCTGTCTCACACTGTCCCTCTGTCTCTCCCTCCCTCCTCTCTTTCACGTACGCTTTCCTGAGCCAAGATCCTTAACCATGACCTCCCACACTGAATTCTGTTCCTATAAGTCCATGAAGGACTGCACCTTTCACTAAAACTCCCTGTGGCTATGCTGACGCCAGGGCACCTGCCCCGTGGAGGTGCTGCTTCCACTTTCTCTGCCACCTGGTCACCATGTAGCCTCTCTGAGCCTCCGTTTTCTCATCTGGTAAAGGGGGTGATGTGAGCCACTGTGAAGGTTTGTTTAGAGAACGAGAGACTGTCAACAAATGGTCCCTGGGATAGTGAGATGGGGAGGGGCTGTGTGTTTGGTTTTCTGTTTATTTCAGGCGGGGGAGGGGAGGGAAGTAGGAGAGCCGTGGCACCTGTGTGCGTAGGTGTGAAGGCAGATGAACCCCTGGGACCCCAGATGGCTCCCTCCATTCCACTTTAATTCTTTCTTCCTGGGACACAGTTCTCTTGAGTGGCCACACTTGGGCCCTGTGGCCCCCGGTGCCTAGCCTGCCTCCCGAAACCTGGCGTAAGAGGACTAGTGACCTCAGGGGCTCAGGGGCCTGCTGTGTGGCTCTGGGCTGCTCGCTTTCCAGGCCTGAGCCCCTTGTCTCCTTCTGCATTCTGTGAGGGGAAAGTCAGATCCGGTAAAGCCAGATCTGAACCCCAAGGGCACAGCCCAGGATGGGGCTGCCGAGCGGTCACTCAGAGTTTATGTGTTTTCTCCTCCCAGCACCACCGCCTCACCACCCCCGCTGCCCCTCCAGCCCACGCACAGCTCTGGGACCGCCGGGCCCCCCTTCCAGCTCTCTGACCAGCTCCGGCAGCAGGAAGAGCCGAGCTCCAGCAGCGGCTCAGCGCCTGCCCGACTGCAGCCGGCCCTGGGCCTCCTCCCTGCTGTCGTCGCTGCTGCCAGCATCGCAGCCCCCTCCTTGCCGCACACTCTTGGGCCCTCCTGACCTCGACTGCCCCGTACAGAGAAGCCAGAGAAACCACAGGAGGGCCTGTGACCACACCCCACGGCCCCCGCCACCACCTCCAGGGGTGCCTGACTCCTCACAGGCGGGCAGTCCAGACGGGATCCGTTAGAACACTAGAGCTTTACTGTACCCGAGTTACATCTTCTTTTTTGTAGAAGGATCTTAATTTCCCATAGTGCTATGGGGTTCTTTTGTAAAATATGTGTCCATATTAAAAAAGAAAAATGTATTTATTCCACTGATAAAACTATTTTTATGTGGCCTATGTTAATAACCCCTTAATTAGCCCCAAGAACAACCCAGGAGGTGAACCCAGGTTGTCAGGACTCCTGTGACCTCATGTGGACCATGGGTTTGAACTGGCTTCCTCCTGGATCAGCAGGAGCCGCCAGTGTCTGGGTTTGGCTTCTCCTACCATGGGGACCTCAGAGGGAGGGGCAGGCCGACAGGCTTAGCTTTTGTGAAGCTAGATTTGGGAGTCGGAGATGTGAACGCTGACGGTCCTTCCCTCCCCTGGATGCATCCTAGGGCTGGGAAGATACTTTTGGAAAGAGAATGCTGCTATTTTGAAACCCCTGGGTGTCTGTGAACAGGCCTCCAGAGTTCTTGGTAAGTGTTTTGACCAAAGCACTGGGGTGGAGGAGGGATGTTAGTGTTAAGGGAGGTGGTTTCCCAGCCCCATGTGACTGATGGTTAAACCGAGATCCAGAGAGAGGAAGGTGGTTGCCCAAGGTCACACAGCAAGTGGGAGATTCAGGATTCGAATCCAGGCCTCTCTGTTCTGACAGCATTAATCCAGCTTGGGCTTCAGGAGATACTACTAAAGTCATGGCCCAATGGAATGAACTGGGCTGAAGGACAGGCGTGGGCACAGAAGGCCAGTTCAGGGACAGGAGCTCTAGGATTCACATGGTAACAGCCGCAATGAGAGCCGCCGTTTGTCCAGAGCCTGAGTGCGGCAGGCACTTTGCATACTCACTTTATCCCTGATCCTCACGCCAGTTCTATGAGAGGCAATTATCCCCCTTTCACAGATGAGGAAACTGAGCCCCCTAAAGAGGTAAAGGGACTTGCCCAAGGTCACCCGACCAGGACATGCCCCAGACCAATGTGATTCCAAAGTGATGCTTGTCTCCTGGATCATATCCTGCCATGTTCTCTCTACACAGGGAAGCTCCCAGGGAGGCAGGCCTCTCCCCATTGGGCCAACACAAGCTTCTTACTCCGGCCAAAGAGACTGTTTGGCCAGCTACTCAGGTTGGTCAATCTCGCCAAAAGCCTCTTTGTGTGTGCCACATGTCCCGTGCCCCGACTTATCTTGGAGCCAATGAGAGGCTTTTCTGCCAAATCAGAGGATAGGGAGCAGGGGACAGCTATCGGAAGCCTGGGAAGGCAGGAAGGCAGGCAGACGATGACACAGTCCATTACGACTCAGAGAGACTGATCTGCTCCTCTACCCCTAAGGTGGCGGCTGAGAAGACAGGAGACCCAGTGCGGCTGCCTTCCTTCCAGCCCTGAGCCCTCACTGGGCTAGCGGTTCATCAGTTAAAGGATCCTGGAACCTGACAGCAGAAAGAGCCCCTCATTTGACAGATAACAATACCAGTTAGAGTCATAATAATAAGGTCCGGGCAGGGGGAGCAGCATTTGTCCAACGCTGCACAGCCGGGCGTCTGCTGACTCCCAGACCGGTGCTCTCCCGCTGCACTGCACCATGGGTTTGTGTCCCCGGCAGGCCTGGTAGTGACGGATGTGCGTAGCACCACCGTGATCAGCGGAGCAGCTGTCTTCCTTCTGAGGTAGTAAACGGAACTCAGGGCAGCTCATTGGACGGCCAGAGGTCCCACTGGCACCCTGGCAGGCAGCTGAGCTCTTTTCGGCTCAGCCCCGGATGGATGTGTTTGAGCTTGAGACCCGGCAGGAGCCCTGAGCTCTACTTCAGAGGGTCCAGCCAGCCCCATGGGCACCATGCTGTAAACTGAACTTGACCCCAGCCAGGGTTTATCCTTGGCAGAAACGTGACTTCCTATTTCTAAGCAGGAAGGGGCTTAGCTGACTTACAAAGCAGACTCAGAAGGCCTGGGGGACATCAAACACATCGTGCAGAGCACTATTTGGATGAGATAAGTGTAAAGGAATTAGAAACACACAGGCCAGATTTCCCTCTGTTCGGGGCAGAGTGTGGCATGCGATGTATTGAGATGGAACTTGAGGTTAATTAAAGATGAAGCATTTGGGTAAACAGTCCAGGCACCTGACTGCGTGCCCAGATCTGTGCCAGGCACGGGGCCAAAGAGGTAAATTAATGCAGTGTGTGATTATCGAGCACACACAGTGCCAGTCTCCGTGTTGGGCCCGAATCTAGCCACCTTTCCCGACCTAGAGGGACTCTGCCTTGAGGTGGACAAGCGGTGCAGTCCTGGATTTCTCTAAGGAACTTTGGGGTTTTCCTACCAATCCCCTGACCAGGCAGATTCTACCCTAGTCTTCCCCAGGTTCCTCCTCTGGAAAGACTGGGGCATTCCAAACTCCCCCTCAGATGAGCACTGAAATGTCTAAAGAAAAGATGGATGGACTAACTGGTTAGGTGGACATGTGCCAAAGGGACAGCCACAACCCATGTGGGTCAGACATCTGCAGCCTAAGTTCGCTGATCTCTGAGGACCGCCCACTGGCCAGGGATTGAAAGGAACTGAACTTGCTGCTTATATCCCAGAAGACCTGAGGCACAGTTACAGAAACCTGAATGGCTGGGCCGTGTGAACTCTCTCATCCTGGGCCGGGGAGCCTCATTCCATCGACTGCCACTGACGCACTTGGAAATGATCTTTCCACCACTACTGACATTTTTTCCAGCATGTTCTATGTGCTTAGCCTCATAAAATGCCCTGTTGTTCTGAGAGCATCACATACACTTCTCAAGGCCTTCACATTTGACCTTGAGGCAGGCAGAGAAGAAGGATGGACTGAGGCCCAACAGGTTAAGTGACCTGCCTAAGGATAGGCAGCAGGTTAGCGGTGGCTTTAGATCCCCTGTATCTCAGGAAACCTGATTGAATGACCAAGGAGCTCTCCGGGGCTGATCAGCATGGCCATGTCTTCTAGTCTTCCTCCAGGCGGTTCTGACACGCCAGCAGCCAGGGGAAGGCAGAGGCCACAAAGGGATGTGCTCAGGCTGCAGGGAGCAGCAAAGAGCCATTGAGGGCCCACCGTCTCTAAGATTCAGAAGGTCTCGAGGCTAGGAAGCAGGGAAACCTGTACTGACCGGCAAGGTTGCCTCTGCTCCGAAAGGCCATAGGCAAATTTTCCTCCGAAATGCTCTGTCAGCTACTTCCTGGCTTCAACCAGAGTCGGGCAGACCTAGAGGCTCAGGGCCCTTGTCTCGCCTGCCCAGTCTCCAGTCTGGTGCCACTGTCACAACAGATCCCCAGGAAAGGTCCTCCACCAAAAGGAAAGCTTATGAAAAACACCTTGAAGGACAAAACAAGTTCTACCTGGGAATTGCAGCTTTGATGGTATCCTGTGTGGCAGAGAACAGAATTGGAGCTGGTGATAGTGTTTCAGTGGCCGTGGGATAAGAACCAAAGTCCTCAGCCCGGCATTTTAGACTCTTTGTGATCTGGCCCTCCTGACCTGGCGAGCCACATCTCTCATCTCTCCCACTCTGTCCTAACCAGACTGAACCGCATTTGTCATTTCTAGAATAGAAGGAAAATTTCACACGTGCTGCTTGCTAGGCCTGGAAACTCCCTTCTCTTACCCCAGCTGCTCATTGTTTTTGAAGAGCAACTCAGATGGCACCTCCTCCAGGAAGCCCCTGTGATTCCTTTGTGCTTTCTTAGCATCTGTCGCAATACCCACTGAAACTGACTGAATCAGTCTCTCCGATTGGACTGTGAGCTCCTCGAAGGCAAGAGTCATATGAACTCATCTTTGCATCTTCATCTGACACAAAGATGGTACTCAGTAGCTGTGTAGAAAGGAAAGGAGAGAGAAAGCAAGGAAGGAACGAGAGAGGCAGATGTTAGCTTTGCTGGTAGAATAGTTTCTACAAAACCAAAGTTGTCCGAGGATGGATAGGTGCCCCTGCAGGTGGTGAGTTTCCTGTCAGAAGAGGTGCGTGAGCAGGGGCAGTGGGCCCACTGGCTGGAGACTCGGTAGAGAGTTGAAGTCTTGGCAAAGGACTGGGGTAGATGACATCGAGGGTCCCTCCTGCCTCTGTAATGCTCAGGTTCTTTGAACATTGTTATTTTTTAAAACATTTCATCCAAGCAGCCAAAAAAATCACCCGGCTGGCTGTCTAAAGCAATAAGGTTCAGGAACGAGTCCAGCCTCACACCGCAGTTCTTCAGCAGCCCAGCTGGGCCTGACACGAATTGGCAGGCTTGCCAGCTGCCCTGGGATAGGGGGACTTCTGAGCTGTGGGGGACGGCGGGAGTGGAACCCAGGGCCCTGGTCCCAGCCCGGAACTCATGGCCTCCCTGTTGCTGGCCCTGGTGGAGGGAACAGAGGGGTCATGAGAGCCAACTGAGCCTTGCCTGGCCCTGTCCCAGGAGCTTCCCCTACACTGACTGTAGCTTTTCCTTTCCAGAGACACTCTAGAGAGTCCTTCACCTTGCTGGGTGACCTTAGGCAAGTCCCTGCCACTCTCTGAGCCTCCTTTTCCTCCTCTGTCAAACAGAGGCCTTATTTCCTGCTTGGGGTATTCTGGAGGGAGGGGCAAATGCCGTGTGCAATTTTGGAGCTCCATGAAGGTGAGGCATCACCCTTCCCCGGGATCAGTACTCAACTTTTCTCCCAGGACGCACAGGCCACCATGGGATTAGGAGCAGGCAGGAGAGGTGACAGAGCAGCATGCTTCAAAGGGCCCCTCCATCCCAAGTCCCACTACGGGGAAAGTGGGCTTTGAATGGGACTGGAGTTGAAGAAATTTCTGGTGGGGTTTTCAGACATCTTGGGCCCCCATAGCTGGGGCGGCAGAGCCTGACTCCTGGCCAAGGGAGGTGCTAGCCCAGAACAGAGGAAGCAGAGCTTCTGCCCCATTCCTGGGCCTCCGAGAGACCGCAGGAGGTCCCCACCTGGCTCTCACTGTGCGGCACATACTTCAGATCTTAATGTATTTGAACGTATTCATGATGCTGTTCTTTCAGTCACCTCTTCCCCTCGCCTCTGTGAATTATCATGAAGAGTTCTTTAAGAATATAATTAGAAGACAAAGAAAGATGCTATTAATGTTATTTTGCCAAAAATATTTTTGTAGCATAATATATTAATAAAAGACATTATGAATTCAACAGGATGGTGTTTCTGTGTGTTGACAGCCAGAGAACATTCGGGGAACCTGCCCCGTCAGGAGGACCAAGGCCCGAGGCACTGGTGTGGGGGAGCCAGGACGGGCCTGTTCTCTACGCAGAGGCTCAGGCGGGCTCTGGGAGGGCGGCTTGGGCAGGGGTCCAATGGTTTGGGGAGCCTGATGCCAAGCGGGGTCCACGTAGCCCTCTCTAGCCCGAATGAGCTGCCCACTGCCCCGGAAGGCGTAGATCCCCTGAGACACAGACCTCAGACCTGAGGTTCACCCTCAGGGCCTCCCTTTCTCTTACTTCCTCACTCCCCAAGACCTACTGATCCTTCGTTATTCATCATGTCTCCTCTCTCCATCACCGCTGCTCCAGCCCGGCCCTCCTCATCTTCCTCTGAACCACTGCCACCTACGGCTATGTCCCCTCTGCCCTGTTCCCCCCTTTGTGGCCTAAGTGAACTCAATAAACTGCAAAAATGACCTCGTACCTTCCCTGCTTTTAAAACACTAATGAGGGGGGCGCCAGCATCTCTGAGAGCAGCCATCACCCCAGTGATGGTTTCCCTCCATGGGACTTTCAGGGAGAGGGGGCAGGTCACTGAGAAGTTTAGCAGAGGAGAGGTCTCTAGGTTCTGAAACCGCAGAGAGGTAGGCCATTGGCCTCCATTAGTGAGTTCTTGCTGGCTCGTACTAAGAGTAACACGGGTCGTGTGTGGTGGGCCCACCCCTCAGATAAAGGTAATGAGGCAACTGGAAGCTAACACTTATTGAGCGTTCGTTATGTGCCAGACAATGTTCTAAGCCTGCATGTCTTAAATCTTTTCATTCTCACATCTTCTCTTGCTATCTCGCTTTTACAGTTAATGTAACTGAGACACAGGGAGGCTAAGTCACTTGACCAGATCACACAGCCTGTGAATGCTGGAGCCAAGCCTTGGAACCTAAGTAGTCAAGGTCCAACCCCATTCTCTTAGCTTTAACTCAGCTATGCTGCGCTGTCCCGTGAGGCGAGCCAGGAGGCATCCGCGTCCCCCTTTCATGGACCAGGCGGGTGAGCTCAGGACCCGTCCGAGGCCCAAGGCAATAAGCCTCTCGACATCCTGAAGCCAGCCCAGGCCTTCATCCGCCCCACCAACCCTTGACAAAGGGAACCGCAGGGAGCCCAGCCATGGTGGTCTGCAGGGTTGACATCGATGGAATGAGAACCCTGCTGTGGCGCTCTGCCCACACGCACCAGCTGCTCTCAGGAAAGGAGGCTTCTGTCACCCACCCTGCTGCAGGCTCAGTGGGAGAGTGAGAGCTGGGCCTCCTTTAGGGTAAGTCCTCAGTACAAGTGTGTGCTGGAGAAGCTATGGTCCAGGAATGGGGTCTCAGACACGGTGGAATGGGTGGCTGAGGGGACCGGGGACTCCTCAGAGCCCCTGACACACTACTCTGCATAAGGCAGTGGGAGGCAGGAGGAGAGACTCAAGTGCTTGTGCCTTTGTCCCTAGTACCCTGGAGTGCCTGCACCTCCGAACCTGGGAGCCCAGCCCAGCCCTCCTGCCCTGACCTCTGAGCGGGCTTCTGCTGAGGTGCTCTTCTGGGAAGAAACCAGATACCACGTCTGACATTATTAGATCATTAGATTCAGGGACACCCCAATGTTAGCCCCAAATCTCTGTGGGGCTGCCATTGACCAGAGGCTTCCCTGTATAGCCACAAAGCTCCGAGGTGGGCCCATGGGGGAAGCTACAGGGAGCTGGGGAAGAGCTTCCCGGAACCGGGGCACGCTGCCAAGGAAGTAGTGAGTTCTCCAACAGGGGAGGCGCGTCACAGGCAAACCCCCGCTGGTGGAGGAACACCCTCCCCAGGCCATAGGCTGGCTGGCTGGCCATCTCTGTCTCCCTCTGTCTTTCGTTTCTCTCTCCATCGATCGCAAACCTCTGTGCCCTCTGCCCCTCTCTGGACCTCAGTCTCCTTATTTGCATGAAAGGAGGTAGGGCAAATTGTATTCGTTAAAGTTCCTTTGAAAAAGAGCAACATCTTTGTTGGGGGGGGGGGGCTTGAGATATGAAGAAAAAACACCCCACCCTCCCCCTCCTCAGAGGAGGTGCAGGGAGAGGAATTTTGTCATTTTGCTCCTGAAAAGGAGGGCAAGAGAAAGAAAGAAACAAGAGGAGAAAAGAAGAGAAGTGAGGAGACAGGAAGGAGGGAAACTGAGGGAGGTGTGGCCCACAGCTGCCCCGCAGGGAGAAAACCTACAGCCAGCCATCATTTTCCTAGCACCTGGAGAGGCCTCGCTCCAGCCACTCTCCCTGCCGCAGGTAGATCTCCATGGCTGGTGATAATTTGGAACAAGGGGCAACCATGGAAGAAGGGGCTGATTTTCACGGCCAAGTACGCATGGGGTGAAGCAGAGGTGTTAAGTTCAATGACAGGATAAGATCACGAGCGTGTAAGTCCTAGGGGATCACGGACTCTGGGAGGGTTTGGACCCCAGCTATGGATCTGGGTGTCCGAGATGATCTTAATCAGGTGTGTTGGAGCGGGAACGTCCTGGCCATCCGAGTTGCAGGTGGACAGAGATAACAAGCTAATGCCTGCCGGCCTTGAGTTTCCATGAGCAGCGGCATTCGGGAGCTCACTGAGCTCACTGCGTCTGCAGGAAGCCCTCCCACCTCGTCACTACCTTCCAGGGCTGCCAAAGCAGAGGAAACACCCCGGCCTGGCTAAGTGGCAGGGTCCAGGCTGGGGCAGGCTGGGTGGGGTGCGAGTGGGGACCTCTAGCTGCTGCTCACGGCAGCCAGCAAGCCAGCCAGACTGGGCTGGCCACGGTTACAGCATCATAAAAAGAAATTCTTTTCAGAAATATTCATAATACCCTGTTTTATGTCAGTTCTGGGCTTGCAAAACAGTTCCTGTGTTTTCTTTTTTGTAGTTTCCATTTCTTCCTCCCTGATCAGTCACAAAAGAGGAATGATAAAATTTCCAACCTGAAGACATAAGCCCCCAGGCAAGGGCTGGAGTTCCCAGAAGGGTCCTTCCTAGTTCTCACCACCTCCTCTTCCCTGAGACTCTGGAAGGGTGGGAGGGGCTGAGCAGGAAGTTAACACGGGGGTTGGGGAGAGGGGTGCAGGAGGAGAGAGATGGAAGAGAAAGAAAAACGCACAGAAAGGTAGAGTGGGTACCCAGGGAAGGAGAGAGGGATCGACAGAAAGAGAGAGACAGAGGGAGAGATAGACTGTTCTAGAAAGAGATAAAGAAAAGAAGGAGAACAGTCAGAAGAGGCCTAAGTGGAGAGAAAGAAAAACACAGACAAGAGAGGGTCAAGGTGGAGGGTCAGGACCATGGGGAGTCAGAACACAGTAACATCTGTCCAGAGCAAGGACTCGGCATGGATTCACTGAGCAGGTTGGGGCCTGGGGTGAGGGGCCAAGATGGGTGGACTTCTAGGCACAGGTCTGGGAGCAAGCAGTGTCTCCCCAACCCCCAGGGAATCTTGAAAACATGAGTTGTTTCCAAGGCCTGGCTGGCTCCCCAAATTCAGTAGAGCAGCCCCCCGGCTTCGCCCCCTCCCACAAAGGTTCTCTAGGCTCAGCCAGGCCATAGGCTGATGGTCAGGGGGCCTGGGGCCTTAGCCTCATTTCCCTCATCTCCATAGTGGGGATAATAAAAATACTTCTGGTACAGTTAGCAATGAGGCTTTAATGAGATAGTGAACGTAAAACTCCCTGGAAACCGAGGCCCAGCACACGTGTTGGTGGTTATTGCACAGGCGAAGAGTTGTGAACCAGCCACGTGGCTGGAGGCCCGCAAGTGTTTCATCACGGCCGAGCGCAGCCTTCAAGGCCCCAGGTGATGCGGCTGGACTGGTGGACAGAGGCAGGCCTGGACCTCTTTGCTCTCCACATGCAGAAGTTGATTTCGGGAAGGCCGAGGGAGCCCCGGAGGTTAACTGTGTGACCTTGAGCATGTCACTCAAGTTCTCTGTTCCTCAGTCACTCTGGGATTACATGAAGTTACCCATGGGTGGTGCTGAGAGCAATATATTAATAGAAGTCAGACCCTGCCAGCGTTATAGTATATGACGCATCTGTGATTTTGCAAATCTCCCTGGCGCCCTGTGGAGGAACATTAAGGGTGGGCGCACCCTGGACTAGGGCGGGAAGGGAGAAGGTGCCAAGGAGGGGTGAGCCTGGCTCTGGAGGCCTTATTTACACACTTCAGCGCCTGTACTGAGAGGTTGGGGGAGAGAAGACATGCCCAGTGTCACAGGGGTCCCCACTGTCACAGGGGTCTGAGCAGTGTGTCCTCGAGGACCTAACTGAGAAGACCTAACTGACTCTGACCTGGAAGGTGCAGAGAAGGTTGCAGCAGGAAGCTGGGCTCCGGCAGTGGGCTGGCGTCGGGTGTAATGGCTGTGACCTGCCGGCAGAGGCACTGGGACTTTGCCCCAGCAGGGAGCCGTGGGCAGCTTTAGAACCAAGTGGCATGATGGAGTGTAAAAGCCTGATATGACAACTCAGTCTCTTCCTCCCTGCTGCGCCTGTGTTCCCATCAGCAAAATGGGAGAGGATAGCCCAACCCCACAGGCTGCAGTGAAGACTTAAGATAAAGGGCATACACCTGTGCTTTGCAGCTCTCAGGTGCCCGAGTCCTTTGCAGTGGCGATGATGATGATGAAGATGATGAAGGAGCCCAGCCTCCCCCCACCACATGCCATGCCCTGTCCCAGCGACACCACATGTGAAGTCACATGGTTCCAGGACTCTCCCCGTGAAGTTGGGTGGGAGTGAGTGGGCATGGGCAGCACCCCTGGGAGAGGCCTGACAACAAGTGACTTTAAAGTTCTCCCTCCCCACTCCCTCCGGGGTGCCCAACTGAGCCAGATGGCAGAAGCTTCCCCCACCCTCCACCTCTGCAGGAGTTTGGACTTAGAGGGTGCCATCTGGCAGCCGCCACCAGGGGGTAGTGCTGCTCAGGCTGTGACCTCAGATTCCAGACAGGTGACTTGAAAGAGAGAGGCTTGATGGGGAAGCTGGAGAGGACCTGACTGGCCTTTGGGCTCCACCCCTCATGGAACAGGTAGGGGACCACCAAGGGAAAATGTCCTAAGGTATCTTGGCACAGGTGAAGCAGCGGTAGCAGCCTGGTGTCCTAGCTCATGGGCACCTCTTCTGGCCTCAGCTCACTGTGGCTCCCCTGGATAGAGGGCGCTGGGCCAGAGAATCCAGTTCACCTCCGCTTCCAAAACCTTCCCCTCCCCAAACCTGAGCAGGCAGGGGGCCAAGTCCTATGCTCAGACCCGGGCATGTGTAGATTTGTCATTCAACAAAAACTACTATGCCCTGCACGGAGCTCTGAACTGGAGTACTGAGTCCTCCCTTGTCCCCCAAGCCTGCTGCTTCATGGCAGAGGCAGGGACCAATGTGCGATGGTTCCTGGAAGGGTTTGAGCCTTCCTCGAAGAGTTCAAGTTGATATGGGAAGCACATGTGCCTTCTCCTTCCCTTCCTTCCCCTGGTCCTACAGGCCCTCTGCAGTTGGCCCAGCCCATCTCTCTAGCCACCTGTCTCCTTCAGCACCCCCAAACCCATGCTCCAGGCTCATAGAACTACTCCGGGTTCCCTATACAGACCCCCAGTTTGCTGACTCCAGCTATCAGCCCGTACTTTTTCCTCCAGAGCTAATTGCCCATCCTCCCTATTTTTGCCTGAAAAATGCCTTTCTGTTCTCCAAGGCCTGGTTTAATTCTACCTACTCGTAGAAGTTGCCCTGGTCCCCCAGGCTCACGCTTTACATCTCTTCTGAAGCCCAGGCTATGCTTCCTATGTAGGCAGCCTTACATTATGGATTCCCTGCATCTTGTGTGTGTGGCGTGCTCTTGAGTTGGCCCCGACTCCTGGAGACCCTGTGACTGAGTGACACCCACCATGTCCTGCCTCAGCAGCCCTGCTCAGCTCCTGTAGAGAGCAGGGCTTCCCGCTCTACATAGGGCTTCATGCCTATGGCCTCCTTTTATGGAGTCAGTCCAGCTCATATTGGGCCTTCCTCTCTCCCTGCTGCTTGCTATTTTTCCCAGCATAACCGTCTTTTCCAAAGAACCCCTGGCTCCTTGGGGCAAACCACGCACAAGGCACGCAAAGAACTCTGTCTTCTCCAGACGCACTCAAAGTAGGACAACTTCAGTTTCCTCCTTTTCACCTCCAGCGATGCTTCAGGCTTCATTTGCTCTAGGACCTACTCGTTTATCTTTCTGGGGGCCCAGAGTTCTGTAGAACTCTCCTCCAGCTCCATATTTCAAACGAATCAGTTTTTTTTCTACCAGCCTTATTCACTGTCCAGCTTTCTCATTCATATATAGTAATTGGGAATATGAGGGTGTGGTATGTCTTATCACCCTTTAAAAATAGAACAGACAGGGCCCATGTATGCAGAGACCAGGTCTCTCACTCATCCTTCCATCCCCTGAGTGAACAGAGCCTTCACTTAGAAGACATGTGACTAATACCTAGTTCATCAACCTTATGTCTGAAGACCTAGGTTAAGCATTGTCCAAGGTTAGTATTAAATTTTGTTCCTCTGAGTCCACTACAGGTCTGAGCCTTCCCTCTTAAATACAGAGTTTCTAAGAGAAAGCCCCCACATCCATGTTTTTCAATAGGGCTAAGACCACCACCCACAGGGTTTTTTTGAAAAGTTGGGGCGGAGGCGGGGCGGGTAGCTTTCAGATATTGTTGGGAGAGAGCACGATCATGGGTTGGGAATGAAAGAAGTCCCGCAGAAAGAATTAACCTTCATGATGCACAATTTTTGCATGTCTTGCCAGGCATTCATTAGAGGGGAAAAAAATTGTAATTATCTGAGCCTAGAACCATTTTATGTAAACACGAAAGTTTGTTTTCAAAGTTTCAATATACACTGCATCTTACAGGAATGCAATTGCCATGTTCATCAAGAGAAGAATGTACTTTGTTTTGTACCAGACTTTCCCAAGAGCTGTTCACTACTTTGAAAACCACCTTAGAGACAACACTGCTTGTAAATTTAAGGCATCAGGGTAACATGCCTGTATCCCTGTGTATTTTTGCTCTTACAGTCACAGTGATTCAATGGATGGGTGCCAGCGTTTCACTACTCGAGGGATAGGGAGGTCATGGGATGTATTGCAAAGAGCAACGGGTCTAAGCCCAAGATTCTCTTTGACTACCTACTGGTTATCGTTCCTTGGGCATGTCACTTAACTCTCAGTCTTACCGGCCTCACCTGGGAAATGCGGACAAGGATAACTTCCCTTATGGGTTGGAAAGGTGATTAACTGAGACAACTGACTGAAAGTGCTTGTATCTGTGAAGTCAACATCGGTGCCTGTGACTGCTTTTGTTGAAAAAGGAAGGAAGCATGTGCCTTGAATTTTCACAATCCCTCAGCTTTCACTCATGGACCCTAAACGGTGTAAGTGGGGGACTGTGGCTAACTCCAGCCCCAATCTGGTTCCAGTCCTGCTTTGCCACTGACTTCATGAATGACACTAAGCCCATGACAGCTCCTTTCTGAGATTCCCATTTGAAAAAAAATGTGGGGATTAACGCAGACGATCTTCACAGAGCTCTCTCTCTCTTTGACAGGCTGGAATGTCAAGGTCTTTCTCTGTCCTCCAACCTCTTTAAACTCAACTTCCAAGCTCTGAAACCACCCCCTCTAAAGACTTAGTTTGCATCAAATGCTAAAGCTTGCCAGTTTGCTGCTGCCTTGAGCCCAGCAGCCTGACTGTCTTTTAAAGGGGCTGCTTGGCTTCTCCAGGACATGGTGAGAAGCTTCAGCTCCAAGGTAGAAGCACTCCAAACACCTTCAAGCAGAGCCCGCCTTTAAACAGAGGCCCAAAGGCACGCCCAGCGCACATGGTCAGCTGTGGCACGGAGAACAGGCTCAGGCAGCGTTTGGAATCAGAGGCTTGAGGAGCAGCCATGGGAGTGTGAGATGTGGACGGGATGGGTACAAGGAAACCATCAGGAGGAATTTTCTGAAGAGGTGGGTACGCACTTTTGGCAGCTACATAAATGTCAGGTAAGGAGGACTCAGAGAGATGTGCTATGGGGGGGCCTGGGGCCAGGCAAAGGACATTAACCAGGAGGTGGTCTTAGCGGACATGGGGCTGAGGGAAGCTAGTGGTCTAGAGCAGGACCTGGAAATCCAGACTGTGGATTTTAGATTTGATCAATGACCGTCACTAAAAGTCTTTTATTCGAGAAGATGGAAAAAAATCTTGTCTCTCTGGGATACTGAGGCTCCTAAGGAATGCAGGGGATGGTAGCTGGGCCAGGGAATTCAGGAGGCATGGAGGGCTGGCCAACTCTCACAGCAGGCCCGGGCGTGTCTGCCAGAGCAGGAAAGAGCAACAAACACAGGCAGGACGGATCCGGATCAGGCATGAAGCCCTGGCTGAAGGACCCCCGAATCTCCACGCTGGACCTTGGTGCCGCCATGGGCCGCCTGCTGGTGGGCACGCAGGTTGCCAGCGCAAAGCCTTGTTAGATGGTAACTAGTCATCCACCACCCCTCAAGCACCCCTGGTCCCATGCTTCATGGGGACTCTGGCCAATGAAAAGAGGCGCTTGCCTGCTGTGGTTTATGCTCCATGAGGCCACTCCCTCCTTCTCAGAGACAGCTGCCCAGCCTGCTGCTCTGGCTCCAATATAGCATTTCCCTTTCAGCTTTTGAATTTCAAAGCAAACCTGAGGCTGACTGCAAACAGATGGATGGGGTCATAAAACTCCCCCAAGCAGGGAGCACTGAGGCTCATGGCTGTAACAGAGAGGCTCCTTTGGAAGAACACATTCCCGCACCCATGCTGGATTTCTGCCTCCCTGGGCACATCCTTGCCCTTTGCTGCAAACACACCAAACATGTCCTCTTTACCTTCTCCTGTCTGAATTCTACCTGGCTTTCAAGGCTCAGCACCAGCCCCGGATTTTCTAGGCTGCCTTCTGTGACCTCCTCTCCCAGGCCTCATACCTTCCCACAAACCACGCACCACGTACCGCGCTGAGCCACCGGACTGCTCTCACTTTTAAGCTCCTGGAGCACTAATTCCCCATTCCCCTCCACGGGTGTCTACCACATACATCTTGGCATTGCTGGCAATTTCTCTACATATCTGATCTTTCAGTATAGATCCTAGGCTTAAGATCAGAAAACACCTTCCTCTTCATGACTAATTCAGTGTCGGACACCAGAAAGATGCTGAATCAAGGCTACCTGGATGCGTTTCACAAAAATGCAACTTTATGTAGCTTAAATAATAGAAGATAGGAAGTGGAGGGAATCCACATGACCTCTAAGCAGCTGCCTTGGGGATTGGTTATTACGCAACACAGGAAGTGTCATTCTATGGAGCAGTGGGGGATGCACTTCCAGGGTTCACCCCAAACAGGAAGTGACTTCACTCAAAGGGATACTCTATTCTGTCCATAGAGTGCAGAAGAGCTCTTGGTAGAGGGAACAAAGGGACAGGACAAAGAGCAGGGTAGGGGACTAAAATGAGGGATAGAACAATTTAGGCTTTGGGATCAAATAGCCAGGGGTCAAATCCCAGTTCTGCTGTTAACAAGGTATTTGACCCTGTGCTAGAGACTCAGCCTCTCCGAGTCTCAGTCTTGTTATCTTTAAATGGGAATGATAATAACAACTATCCTACAGGATTGCTGGGAGTTATAAATGAGATAATGATGCTCAAGGTATGATAAGCATTATTATCAAAAAAAAGCATGCGGGCCAGGCAGATGGCAGGAGGGAGCCACCCCTGAATTAGCAAGAACAGGACGCCAGCCTGGCTTGGAGGAAGTGAGGACTCCTCAGGAATGCACAGATAATTGCTTCCATTTATTGATGGCTTGCTGTGTGCCACCAGACATATGAAGAACGACTCGATCTTTACAACACCCTTGAGACTAAAAACGATCGTCCCCGCTTTACCTTTGAGGAAACTGAAATTCTGAGACTTTAGATGATTTGCCTGTGGTCAACTAGCCAATGTCAAACTCCAAAACCTGCACACTTAACCACTTTTCTATACTTAAGGTAAAAGTTGAGCATTTGAGACAAAGGAACTGAAGTGTAACACAATGTTACTTGGAACTTTTCCTGGTGTCTGCAAGTCATAACTGAGCCCCCAAAGCTAGAGACAATGTGTCCTATTACAGAAGAAGGAAGCCAGACCACCCCTGCAGGGTTTGCTGAGGGGTGGCTAAGCCGGCTCTGCACCCTGTACACCAGCCCTCCCCAGCCAGGCAACCTGTGGGGGGACTGAGGCCAGAGAACCTCAGGGGGATGAAACAATGAGGAATGGACTATCAGAGCAGGAGCTGTGGGTGAACTGGAAGATGACGGTCACAGAGGGCTTTGCCACATCAGGGAGACACTCAGTGGCTCTGAAAAACAATCCCACGTGGGCTCTCAACCAGAGGAAGAGCCAGCATTTGGACAGCTGCCACAGGGAGCTCGCAGGAGTCCTCCTTCCCTTCATCTCACCTCCCCACCCAGCCTTGCAGGAGCCATTAGCAGCCTGGGGTGGGGGTTGGGGGGCACGCAGCAGGCAGGGGGTGGTTCAGGGCTTCCCCTGAATTGGGGAGGGGAAACAAACACTTTGATCTTGATCAGATGAGAGGTTTTAATACATGAAAAGGAGACTAGTTTAATTCCCGGTAGTGATAGGAACGCTATTGGAGCTACACAAGACCCAGGGATGGGGAGGGATCACCTATTCAGTTGACGGTAGAAGTTGGGGGAAAAAAACTAAAGTCATATCTTCTTTGTATTTCACTGAATGCAACCAGATCCATCGGGAGGGTACATTTGAAAATTAGGCCAGTGGAGTCTGCTACTCAAGCAGCACCAGGCAGGACAAAGTGAAAAAGAATCCAAACGAGGCCGCCCCAAGGATCCTGCCCTCGCTGCCCTGATACTTAATTGTTCTTACCAGTTCATTTGTAAGGGGCCTGGGGGACCCACCTCAGAAGTCACTGAGGTGGCGCTTCAGAACCATTCAGTCTGTTTGTGATGTGTTAACAACATAGTAAGCTGTGCATAATTTTCATTCCAGAGTTTGGCCCAAACACTCCCAAAATGGAAGCCTGAGATGGTGTTGTGCGGATATGCCTGAACTGGGTAGACCATTAGTGTCCAGATTCTGGAGTCCCTAGAGAGCCACATCATCATGTGGAAAAGGCCAGTATCAACCATCCATTGACACCCCCTCTCTTAGGACCCTCATTTCCCTGGTGTTTCCATGCAGGGTGTTGGGCGTGATTCTCTCACACATGCCACCGACGGCTCTGAGAAGTCAGTGCCACTGGCGCTGTTCATAGGCACAGGTACTGCGGTTTGGAAAGATGAGGGACTTTTCCTGGGACCTCACAGCTAGGAAGTGGATGCAAGAATGAGAATTTAGGCCCATAAGCCCTAAATCTGTGCCTTTTCAACTACTGTAAGCCAGAGTCTGCCCCAGCCCCTGCCTTTTGGAACCTAGAACTCAGCCCTGTCCCAATCTACCCACTCCTAGCCCCTAGCCTGACTCCGTGTTTCAGAGAAGCCTCTAGGATTGCGGGGCAGAATCCTCCTTCTCCCGAGTCGCCCCATCACGCTGCACTACCTGCCCACTTCCAGCTCATGTCACTCTGACTTCTGTAATCAATCACATTTATAGGCAGCCAGGTTTTTTTTTAATGGCTCTCTCAGTCCAGGGCCTCTTCTCTGTCCACACACACTCCCTTGGTGACCTCAGCCAGTTGCATGGCTCTTAATATTCTGTGATGAGTCCCAAAGCTACAAGCCAGCCCAGCCTCTACCCTGACATCCAGCTGCAACCAGGACCTCTGCGCTTGGGTGTCAGAATGCGTCTCCAAGTTACCACATTCAAAACCTGGCTCCTCGGCGCAGACACTGTGGAGTCAGTCTTGGTTGCTTCCCCCTCACCCCCTGCATCCTTTGCATCCTGTGACTTCTATCCTTGGGATATATACGAAAAAGGATCACTCTCACGCCTGGCTGCTACTACCCTGGGCTGGACCACCCTCATCTCCCCAGCCTCCCTGATGCTACAAACCCCAGCCTATACTCCATAAGATCACGTGATCCTTTTAAACGTGAATGACAGTCCCCTGCTCAGAACCCCCAGTGCTTTCCCATCCAATTCAGAATGAAGTCGCCCTTGTTGACTATGGCCCTCCCCTATCCTGGCACCTCTCTGATGTCATCCTCTACCCTCTTCTCCTTGCTTACTCTGTGCCAACCATCCTGGTCTCATCATTGCTTGAATATCCCCAGTATCTACCTGTAAGTGTTGGGGCTCCACACTTTCTGTTCCTTCTGCCCAGAATGTTCTTCCGACATATATGCTGACTTCCTCCTACCCTGTTCACATCTCTCTTTAAATGTCACCTTCTCAAAGGCCTTCCCTGTCACCCCATATAACACATTGCCCCAGGGCACTCTCTCTCCCTTATCGCATATTAGTTTCCTTCCGTTACTGTCGACTACCTGCCATTGTATTACAGATTTCTGTATGCGCCTGATGTCTCCACTCACCAGCTGCACTGGAACTGGAGCGCAGGCCCCCCAGAGCTCACGCCTTCTCTGCACGATCACTGACTGCCCCATCCCCACTGACTGGCTTGGGGCCCACTCTGAAAAATATTTGTGGTGTGAATGTTGAAAAGGTCTGCTTGCGGTGAAATTAAGGTTACATGTTTTAACAAGATGTGCATAATTACAGGCAATCTGGAGGTCTGGCCCCCAGGCCCCAACTCAGGGACAGACCCATTGGCCAGATCTCAGAGGCGTGCTGTGTCAGTCCCCAGATGCACCCTGAGGACCCGCAGACAAATAATACACGCTCCTCAGAACACGATGGAATCTGAAGTAGAGAGCTTCCTCTCTGGCCCCACGTGAAGCCCTCAGATGAAGGCGCCCACCCCCGCCTGCCGGCTACCGTGCTTACCTATTCACCTGCCCCCCCTCACCTTATTCTCCCTGGCTCCACTTGAGGCTCTGCCTCACCCTCCATCCAAGCTCTCCTTGCCCCTGGACTTCAGAGCCTCTCCCCTCTCCCCTGCACAGAAAGAGTAGAACTGATTAAATGGATATTGGAACACATGTCCACCAAAAGACCCGTACACAAATGTTCATAGTAGCCTTATTCATAGTAGCCAAAAAGTGGACACAATGTAACATTCACCAACAGGTGAGCGGGTGAACACATGACGGTATGTTAAGGAAAGGAGAACACTACGCAGCGGCAAAAAGAAATAAGCTATGAATAAACATTCATCAACGTGGGTGAGAATGGAAAATATTAAGCTGAATGAAAGATGCCAGACACTAGAATATTGATGGAATTCATGTAAAATTCTAGAACAGATCCATCTAATCTATAGACATAGAAACTAAGAAGAAGTCTCTTGGGACCAGAGGTGGTGGAGAACAGAGTGGCACAAGGAAACCTCTGGGTTGATTAACGTGTTCTTCTATATCTTGATTAGAATAGTGGTTACACAAGCATATGCATTTTCAAAATTCATTGAACTGTACCTCAAGTTCATTTTGAGTACCGAGGCAGTTACCTAAAGTTGATTTTCAAAGGTACGTATCTGTAGATAGAAAGATGGAGATAGATAGAGACAGACAGACAGACAGACAGACAGACATCTGGTTGGCTTGCAGATTGCCAGGAAGATGGAGAGATCAGTTTGGGCATGTTGCTATAACCACCACAACCACTGGCCTTTCTTTTGGTGGCACGGTGAGCCCCACTCACACCGCCACCACCAGTCCTGCCGGCCTTGCTGGCCCAGGAACTCTTCCTTTGACCGCTGACATTGCTCTCAGGAAGCATCCCTCCATGTCCTTCCTCTTGCGCTTCTCTAGCTCCAGATTTCAGTACTTCTGATAGGCAGGCCTTGTCCTGTGTTCATCTCAGCTCAAGGTCAGCTGAAAAGACAAGTATCTGGCACATCCCTCATATCCTGTGGGGAGCGGGCTCTGACTCTCAGCAAGACTCACAGGTAGGGAATTCCCCAAACATAGGGAGGTGAGGCAGTTACTGGGCAACCAAAAGGAATGACAAAGTATCTACACATACACCTCCCACACACTTCTCAAAAGAGCTGCCTATACCAGCTACCTCTGTTCCACCTCCCACAATCTCTTTCTCCACTGCAATGTGGCTTATACAGCCCCCATCAGCCTCCCAAGACATGGCTGGTGCTAAAGTCACCAAGGGCCTCCCTGTTGCTAAAAATAGCAGACACATGCCCCTGTTTGGCCACCCCCTCCTTTTGGAAACGCCCTCTTCTATAGGCTTCAGTGCCACTACCTTCCCCTGCTTTACTTCGACTTCTCCTGTTTTGTCGGCTTTGCAAGATCATCCTCCTTTTCAGCCTTTAAATCCTGGAGTTCCTCAACATCCAGACTAAAGGTCTCTTCTTTCCTCCATCCTGATATCTTGACTAGCGACTCACATTTATCTCTCTGGTCCAAACCTCTTCTCCAAGCTTTGGATCTATTAGATGTCTCCAAGGCAACAGGTCAACCCCCTTTCTTCCATTCTGAACCAACTAAAAGACAGACATATGACTCGGGTGCAGATAAAAATAACAGCTTTAATACTGGTGAATCTGGATTGAAAATTCTGCTGGAATATGTAGCTACAGCCCTTCCTGAAACTTATGCCTGCTCAAGTGCTTGGGGTGCTCCACTCAGCTGAGAAAACACAATTCTACAGAATCACATCTTCACGGCTGCCGAGCCACGGTATTGGGAGCGAAGAGAGTCCGGTCTCCAGATAACCTGTGGAAGCAGGTGGGACCCTGCCCCCATGTGCTTTCCATATGAAAGAGCAGAGTAGAACCTTCCATTCCTGCAGACAGGCAGAGTCCATCAAGAAGGAGAAGGTGGCAGAGTCATACCTGGTTGTGTTGATTTTTTTTTAATATTATATTTATTTGTTTTTAGACAGAGAGGAAGGAAGGGAGAAAGAGAGGGAGGGAAACATCAATGTGTGATTGCCTCTCGTGCACCTCCTACTGGGGACCTGGCCTACAATCCAGGCATGTGCCTCAGACTGGGAATGGACCTGGTGACCTTTTGGTTTGCAGGTCAGCACTCAATCCACTAAGTGACACCAGCCAGGCCTGGTTGTTTTAATTTCACTAACAGATAAGTCATTATTTCTTCCTTCTGAGGGAGGAGGCAGAAGAGGAGGAAACTTCTCTTCCCGGCTCTTCTGAAAATGTGGGAGTGTCCACTCCATGAGTGGACGCAGGAACACCAGGAAGAGAGAACAGCTGTCCCTGCAAATGCGTCCAAAATCAAACTCATGATTTCCCTCCCCAAATTTGTTCCACTTCCAAGACTCACAGCTTCAACGGTGGCACCGATACCCCTCCAGGTGCCAAGGTCAGGAGTCTAGCAGTAGGCATCATCTTACTCACTCACCATGTTTCATCAACTTTGCCCCTCAGTGTTTGAACACATGTATTCCCCTCCATTTCTATGGTCACTGCCTCGCTGAAGCAACTCAATCTTTATCGCATAGTCTCTCAGCAAGTCTTCTTGTATCCCCTTAAACCATTTCCACACTTGAACCAGAGTGATCTCCAAAATGCATGTCCCCTGCTTTGCATTACACCCTTCAGCCCCTTTCCAAGCTCTTAGGACAAAGACCAAACTCTCCAGTGTGAATAAACCAAGGGCTCAGGCCTTCATTTAACAAACATTTACCAAGGTCGGCCCTGCGCCTGTTACCTTGGTAGATAATGGAGATAAAATGGTGGGCTGAGCAGCCTCATTCCCAAGGTCATGTTGCAGAGGGAAAGTGAGAGTGGCCAACATTAATTAGCCCACACACGGGTAAATATTGGCACACCTGAGGTGGGCCCTGAAGAAGATAATGAGGACCTATGAAGGCCATGATTAAGGAGGCAACCTGGTTTTGGAGGGAGGAGGGATTGTCAGAGGCCATCGCCCAGTGTGAAGAAGAGACAGGACAGGATCTGTCTCCTCCCCAGCCTCCGCCCTGTCCCTGTCTCCCTCTCTGTTTTGGCCTTGATTCTCCTTTCAGTTCCTCAAATATGCCCGTCTCTTCTCACCATGGCTCCTTGTTCACCACATGTTCTTCTGCCCAGGATGGCCTTCTTCCTCCTCTCGCCCTTCAATTACTCTTGGCTACCTTCAGATCTCACCTCCAGTACCTTCCACTGGGCGATTCATGGCCCATAATCATGGCCTTCATAGGTCCTCATTACTTCTTCAGGGCCCACCTCAGGTGTGCCAATATTTACCCATGTGTGGGCTAATTAACGTTGGCCACTCTCACTTTCCCTCTGCAACATGACATTGGGAATGAGGCTGCTCAGCCCACCATTTTATCTCCATTATCTACCAAGGTAACAGACGCAGGGTGGACCTTGGTAAATGTTTGTTAAGTGAAGGCATGAACCCTCAGCTTATTTCATCTCTTCTGGACCAAGTGCACTCATGCTGGGGCACCTCTCTTTCCCCTTTCTCTCTGCTTTGTTCTCTCTCTCTCTCTCTCTCTCTCTCTCTCTCTCTCTCTCTCTCTCTCTCTATATATATATATATATATATATATATATATATATATATATATATATATATCCCTGCTTTCCTTCTTTCCAGCCCACTATTCCTCTTTTTTGCTTCTCTCCCTTCTTTCTCCCTCCCACAGTCCTGATAGCTTTGCCAAAATTCCTCAGCCCAAAACTTTTGCAGCCACAGCGCCACCTAGAGTCCATCGGTGAGATGGGCCAACCCAGGAGCAGTTGACCGCTGTCCAGCCCAGCCCAACTATGCCTTGGCCAGCTCCATCGTGTTCTGGGGGCATCTCTGAATCCTCATGCCTGTTTCCTGGCTTTGAGACATCATTATTTCTCTAACACCCAAGTGCCTGGCAGAGCCTTTAAGATAGGAAAGTACAGCATGCAGGAGAGCTCTGGATGTGGTTCAAAGTGGATATTTCGCTAACATTTGAACTCAGTCTTTCCCTTCCCTCTCCAGCTCTTTCTCTCTCTACTCAACGTTAGCTGTAATCTCAATTGATAGTACACACTGCAAAGAGTTCATGAGCAACAAAAATATCAAAGAGCCCATGTGGGGTTCTTCAGCCGGAGAAACTTGTAGCACCACTGAGGATACTACGTGAATGAAAGCAATTCTTCTCCGGATTCTCAACTACCATTTCTCCTTCTCCAGAAATGCAGGCTTTAGTCTGGAAGTTTGGACCAGATTTTTAAATATTGTTGCAGTGACTTTATCACATGTACAGAGCTTCGTGCACAGGATTCTCAGTGCCTCAGTGCCTCGTTGCATGTAATAACAAATATGTACAAACAATTTCCCTGCCCAGCAATGGAAGGCTGGCTGGTACATTACAGCACATCCTCTTGTCTGAATAGTCTACAGCCCTAAAAATAATGCATACCAGTGCTTTATCATAACGTGAACGCACGCTTGTAAGCTAGTTGGGTGTAGAAAAATAGGTTTCAACTTGTGTAGAAAGTATCATCTCAACTATGTAAAAATAAAGATCCATGTGGGGAAAGATTAAGAGAGAAGAAATATGCTTAGTGATTGTTCTAGAAGATTTCTCTTTTTTTATTCTTTTCTCTATTTCCTAAAATCTTTAAAAACAGCTTGTTTGTTTTTTTTTTATTTACAGTGAAGTACTATTTTTAAAAACCCCAAGTTACAAAAATAATCTGAGAGAAACTAAAAATGAAAAAAATAAAATAAATCTTACGAAAAATGGTTCTCTGAATAGTTTATAAAACTCCTTATCTGAGACTGTAGAGTCTGCTAGACTATTTCTTCTCCACAGACAGAGGGTTCTGAGGTCTCCCGAGATCCACCAGGTTTAAAGTTGAAGAAAACAAGCCAGTCTGCCCATTGCCATAGACCCAGCCATTATCCCCTGAGTGCCTAGTGGTGGGAACCATAACATATCTCAGCCACTGTGCCGCTGTCGGGCACCGTGGTGCACTGGGGACACAAAGTAGACATGGGAGACAATAGGGTAGAAGCTGTTATCCCAGGATAAATTCAACTGGGTCAAAGATTTGAATGTAACAACTAAAAGTATTATAAGAAACATTGAGGAGAATGATTTTATTTTTTATTTTTATTGAATTTATTTGCATGACGTTGGTTAAATAAAATTATATGTTTCAGGCACACAATTCTATAACACACCATCTGTATATTGTATTGTATGTTCACCACCCACAGCCAAGCCTCTTTCCATCACCATTTCTCCCCCCTTTACCCTCTTCTACCTCCTCCAACCCTATTTCCCTCTTATAATCATCTTATTGTTGTCTGTGCCTGACATTTTTTTTTTTTGGCTTAATCCCTTTACCTTTTTCATTCAGCCCCCAACCCCTCCCGTCTTACAGCTGTCAGTCTGTTTTCTGTATTTATGAGTCGATTTCTATGTTGTTTGTTCATTTAAAATCGTCTGGCATTTGTCTCTCTCAGACTGGCTTATTTAATAGGAGAGTGATTGTGAGATCTCAGAACAAGGGTGGACTTTCTAAATATCATATAACTGAGAAGCCGCAAATGAAGGAAACTGATAAGTTTGGTTATGCAAAAATATAAATTTTATTCATAGCAAAAATACTCAATAGAATTATCAATAGGATTTTTTGGAACGACACAAACTCTAAAGTTCATATGGAAAAATAAACATGCAAAAATATTTACAATATAATATTGATGGGCAAATAATAAACTGGAAAAATACTTCCAACTCCACTCATATCACAGACAAAAGTAAATTTCCTTTAAAATATGAGTTTAGCAAATCAATTGTAGAGATCAACACTCCACCACCCTCCAAAATGAGCAAAGAATATAAAATAATTCCTGGAAAAGGAAGTATATACATAGCTCTTAAACATAAGAAAAGATACTCACAATTATAATGAAAGAAATGCACATTAAGACGTCCTAAGATCTTCTTTTCACTTACCAGACTGGTCTTGTTCAAAAAGCCTGATAACGTTCTCTGTTGGCAAATACCTGTGGAAGCCCACGGCCCACATTGCTGGGGGCGTGTGGGTGTGAATTGGCGTAGGTCCCTTGAGGGTAGTTTGCCAACCTCAGAGTCCGCCTGCACACGCCCTGAGTCCCAGCAACTCCGTCTCTAGGAGTTTATTCTGCAAATGCAGTTATACGTGTGTGCGTACATACAGAAATTAATTGTAGTGTGTTTGTAATAGTAAAGAGCTAGAAACAAACTAAATATTAATCTATAGGGGATGGTTAAACATACTGAGGTATATTCATCAATGCTATCCTCTGGGATGGAAAAGAAGTTTTTCTAAGATATGATGGAATGATCTGCAAGATACATTGTTAAGTTAAAAAAGTGAGCTGCAGAACAGTGTAGTGGGTTCTCATTCATGTTTTTAAAAGGAGTGGGGGAAGACCATGTATGAACACTCATTTGCAAACAGGTAAAATATATCAGGGCCCTCTGGAGAGAGGTGACCGGGTGGTTGGAGAAAGGGGTGGGAAAGAGACTTTATATCCCTTTGTAACTTCTAAAGTTGGAGTCATGGGAACGTATTACATTTTTTAAAACTACATATGATTCCGCCTTTGGGAAAACACAAGAACTAATCATTTAGTGATATCTTACAATGCAAGTGCCCCCCCAATTCCTTTTTGGGGAACATCTAAGTAGCTTGAAGTAGATATTGGTCATGTAAGTTGTCACATGTGATCGTGGTCAGTGCCATATGTCTGTAGATTTTAGTTTTCTTTTTTTTAAAACAAAAACAATTTTAAATGATAAATATTCCTTGCTTTGCATGAGTTAGACTTCGCTGTGCTGGAGTATGTGCAATTCCTCTTTAATAACAGTTTTCCACACTGTCTAAGCTGCAAGCCGAGAAAGGTGAGCAGGCACGATGCTTGTAGGACTAGTGGTAGCCATTCACAGGACTGGGCTGGACGCAGTTCACGCTAAACTCAGTCATGGATACGCTCCCAGGCTGCGAAGCTAAATGACCCAGGCTGCGGGGAAGGCGCTAATTGTTGTTCGGTTGTTGGTTTCTGATGTGGTTGTCACAGGAGCACTTAGGACTAGGCCTAATGCTTGTGAGTAAGGACAGGGAAGAGGACATTCCTATTGTCCACCATCCAGGCAGCCATCCACCCTGATACTGGAAAGAGTGGCCCCTTCACTGGAACTGAGAGGAAACTCCCTGTCATAGGCCTTCTGGTGGCTGGTCCAAAACGCTGAGGTAGACAACGCCCTGGCTAGGGGCAGGGAAGGGTGGGTGTGAGCTAGCCTCTCCCCTGCGGAGGCAGACTGGGGCAGGTAGGCAGGGAATGCTTTGAAAGTGATCTTAGGATGGACTTGGACTTAGGCTCTAAGGGAAGCCACAAATAGTAGAGATTATGTTATTCTCTACTGAATGATCCCTCCGTGATCCCTGAACCTTCTAATCAAAAGTTATAGACAAACTCTGCTTTGCTTGAGAAATCAAAGGAGGTCAGGTGGAGGGGAGAGCAGTGCCCAACAGCACCTCAGAGCCCTGGGGGGTCCGAAGCATGGCCCCTCTGGTCCCCATGTGGCAGCATCACATTAGACCCGAACAGAGGAGCTGGAGTCCCAGCATCAGGACTAACCTGCCCGCTTAGTGCCCCCATCCTGGTATCTAATACTGTTCTCCACCGAAAAGCGTCAGTGCGCTTCACAGGACAGGTCGTTCTATGTCCTGGAGAGAAAAAAAAAGTTTAAATGGTTGTGGAGCATTCTGCTGCTGCCAGAAAACAAGATTGCCCTAAAGGATATCAGTGTAATGTTAAAAAGACAAGGGGGCCAGTTTCAAGCACTTTCCACTGGCAAGGACATGATCACCTGAATGACAAAAGGAAGGAAGACAGGGAGAGAGGAAGAAATATGGTTTATAAAAACAAGGTTAGTTAATGAAAGGCTGTGAATTAATGACACTAAAAAAGTCAATATAAACTGTACAAAAGGGAGGTTGTAATGAAAACGTGAGTATGGTAAGATCTATTTATTTTTATTATTTCAATAAGTTGGAGAACATTGAGGTATGGATTTTTTTTTTCTAGTAAATGTATGTCCTTATGAATCAGTGTCATGTATTTGTTTCTGGCTACATTAACAGGAAAGAAAATCACAGAGCACCATGAGTAAGCCAAAAAGCTACAGAAAAGGTAGGAACTGTGTTGAGAATCCCAATGGCTGGTCTTGCTAGCAAACCAGTAGAAGACACACCCCACAGTGAGGCAGCCCACAGGCACGATGGAGCCAAAAACCAAGCAGGTGGATTAGCTGAATATCTTAGGAAGGAGGAAAAACAGGCAGACCCAATCCCTCATCGCCTATTAAATCTCTACATGGCCTCACTAATTATAAGATAAGAAAAGTTATCTAGACACCCTAAATAATGCTTACAGACCAGATCCATATGTCACAATGACAGGACAATAGGTTATGGAACACTGACCAAGTAAGCCTTGCAATGTATAAAGTTTGGGGGAGAGGCACCAGGTTGCAATAAAACTGAATAGTGTGTGAAAGAAAGACCGAGACTGCAAATGTTACGGATGTAACCAGTGAAGATTAAGCCAAAAAGAGGCATCTCAGTCTGTTGACCAGCTCATCACGCTCTCGAAGCCCAACCACGAACCAAATGGCTGGTAGCTCAGGTCCTAGTCTGAGCCAGTGTTACTTTTCTTTTCAATGTGGAAAGTTATTGTAACCCTAGCTAGGCATCAAAATAAGTATCTGGGAAACTAAGAAGGTATAAAAGGATGTATAGTAATAATAAAGAAATAAGTTAAACCATGGAACTGATGCTTTTAGCATAAGTATAAATTAAAACATAGTCATAAATCTGAATAACTTTTATATACATTTTATGTTTGTTTCTTGAGTTGAGAGGACTCAAAATCATATTATAAAATTTGTAATTGCAGCTTAAACTATGCAAAGCAGTGCACTTAAGTTATAATGTTTAAATATTTAAGGTGTTTAATAACATATTTTTAAATACCAAGAGTAGCAGGCTTTCTCTGCGAGCCCAGGTTCCCCTCGGTCACTGTGTCCGTTATCTAATGCAGGGCAATTCTTTGCTCCCTGGAGGGTTGACTGGGCTCACTCAGTAGTTTCCAGCTAGCGACTGGGCTGGGATAGGGTCACCACGACACACTCACTCTGATGCCTAGTGTCTTGATGGGGTGGCTGCAGGGCTGGACTCAGCTGGGCCTTGGCCAGGAGGTCTCAGGGTCTCCCTGGGTGACCCCTCCAGTAGGATAATCAGACTTATTACATGGGGAGTGAGGTGGGGGGGCCAAGGCTCCCAGAGACCAGGCAGAAGTGGACAGGCAAGTCTGGCACTCGCATAGTGTCACCTATGCCATACTCTGTTGGCCAAAACAGTCACAGGTCACACTATATTTAAGCGAAAGGGGTTCCGACCCCATCCCCTTAAAGAAGCGGGGCCAAAGAGGGCGTAGCCATTTTGAATCTGCCTCAGTTATTAGATAGCCTTTTCCAGGAGACTGTGAAACAACTCAGTCAGAAAAATAGAGTGCAGTTTGCTGCATGAGAACTGTCGTGTAAGTTGGTGATGAGAGTTAACCCTGAGTATTTCCTGAGGTTTACTGTGTGCTGGGCGATGTTATAAGTACTTTACTTTTTTTTTGGAGGGGGGGGGTGGCCATTATCAGATCTTTGTGGCAACTCTATGCCGAAGGCTCTATTATTATCTCCAGTTTATAGATTTGCAGGTTGAGTAACTTGACCAAGAGCATTTCGCCCATAGCAGTGAAGCTAGTATTCTGCCCCAGGCTACACCCTGTAATCAAAAGAACCAAAAGAGAAGGAAGTCTAAAAAGGTCAATAGATGTAGAGAAGGAGGGGTCTCTAACCCTAGAAGGGGTCTCAGCTGGCCGTGCCCACATCTGCGTGTGGCGGGTAAAATAGGGGAGTGTGAAGGCCTGGAGTCCAGGGGGGGATTTGTGCCCAGCCCTGGACATTAGATGATGCCGTCTGAGTGAGGGCTGAGATTTAGGGAAACGAAGGAGAGAGAGGATTGGGGAATAGTTAAGGAGGAAGGTGGGCAGGATCTGGGGACCCCTGGCGTGAGGGAGAGAGTGAGGACAGGAATAGCCTCAGGGACAAAAGTCCCCACAGTCACAGGCAGAGCCCGTAGCAGACACTGTCAGAGACACGGTGATGAGACCCTCCTCTTGCACGTTTCCCCGTCGGAGGGTCAGCAGGGCTCTTTCCTAGGTCCTCATAGAACTTCGCGGGACTTGGGGAGAGTCAGCAGTGGGTGGGAGAGGGGGAGGGCAGCAGGGGAGGACCCTCGTGGGTTATTCCCCTGAGAGATAGCCCACGGGAGCCTGGGCAACCCAGGCCCAGCCAAGACAGCCCCAGGATGGAGCTGACGCTGGTTGCCAGGCCAAGGCGAAGACCTGTATCCTTGACTAACCTGGGGGCAGTGAAGCTAGGAATGAGACCAAAGTTAGCAGAATGAGTCTGCACGGAGGTGTGGTTTTTTAGCGCAGCCAGTCTTCTTCCTGCCTTCCAGCCTCCACACCCACAGAGCCCAGGTGGCCTTCATTCTCAAAGTAGCCACCTTGGTCCTTTAAGGCCCAACTCCAACGTAGTGTGACACCGATTAAAAACAAAGGCTTTGAAGTCAGATAAACCTACGTTCAAATCAAAACTCCAGAATTTACTAGCTAGGACGCTGGATGAACCACTTAACCTCTCTGAGCCTTAGTTCACCCATATAACACTCTCACACAATGATTGTGAGGTTTCTCTGTGATAACGTACATCACGTACTTAGCACGGTGTCTAGCACACAGCAATTAACTTAATAATCAGCAGGAAAAAAGGTCCCACCTCTGTTTTCACTCCTTCACAGCCCACACTGGCCTTTCCCATATCTTCCACCCGATTTTGCACCTAACAATGGAGTGACACCCCCTTCAATACTTATGTTTCTTGGATTGACTCAGCATGTCTGCACTCTTCCCCAGAGAAGAGTAAAGCCGCTCACAGTCCAGGACTGAGGTTTATGCTCCCCCATCCTCTCCGCGGGGCACAGGCTTATACTGGTTGGGTGCCTGTAGGAGCGCAATAAAGACTGATTGGGCTAAATGGCCAATTTATGGCTTCTCTTTGAACAGGCCTTAGATGATTACCTTTTATGAGGCTTACACGTCAGACTTAAGATGTAAAACAGAAGCTCAGGTTAAGAGGCAAATAATGGGGTATTTTATGTGCTGTTCTGGAGCAAAAGTCCACAGCTTTATTGCAGTGGCTATAAAAGAACATGATTGGAAAAGCCTTGATTGAGAAGCCCACAGTGGAAAGAAGGCTGGGTCAGGAGACAGGAAGCTGAGATTTCCCACCCTGCCCTGCACTATCCGGCCAGGTGCCTACCTTGTCTGACCTCGTGTGCAAAATGGGGACCCCCAAGGACACGCCCAATCCTAACCATCCTTGTCACCTGAGTCCACAAGTCTAGATGCCCTCTTTTCAGTATTCTTTGATTCCAAAATCTTGAGATTCTCCAATTCTAAGGTCCTCATACGCTACAATTCTATAATATTAAAACTTTCAAGTAGTTCTTTATACTATCTTAAGATTCTGTAGTGCAATGTGCTGGTTAACAGCACAGGTCTGGAGTCTGAGTCTGAAGACCTGGTGTTCACATTTCAACCCATTGCTCACCATAGCGTGATTGTGGGCAAATCGTTTCCCAAGAATCTCAGTTTTCTCTCCTATACAATGGGGTGAAACAGTAGCCACACGCTGATATTGAGAAGAGGATGAAAGAAACGGCTCCCAAAAAGCACTCACTATAGTTTCCCCCACAGAGAAAGCCCTCAAGGAATGTTAGTTATTATTATTGCTCTCAAAGTTCCATGTACACAGTATCTCAAGAACCTAAAATTACCTGATCCTACCTAAGAGCATACTGCCTTGTAGTTCTAGCAGTCTGTGACTCTTCAGATGTCAAATATGAGTAAATTCCCAGGGACGGGACTCATCACGATCCTGTTCTAGGAGTAGGGCATTCAGCATAGCCGTGGCCACCAGATGGCAGGCTCGAGTTACCGGTCCCTCTAACCTCGCTGGGCCAGAGCTCAGTCATGGGACCAGCCTCCTAGTCCTCTCTGGGGCTCTCATTTAGAAGTTCCTTTCCCTGATGGGATCAGAGGGAAGGAGTGGTGAGAGGAAACTGCAATTACTATGTTTTCCTTATCAATCCGAAGGTTAGCAATGCAAGAATGAAAGGGGACCCGAGCAGGGAGGTGGTTTTATTGTCCAATGAGCTTAATATAATGCCATATAAGTCCTCAATGGTTGCAGCCTGGTAAGACATAACTGGAGCAGGGAAGCCATACCCTAGGGCGTCACCACATTCCCCACGTCTCATGGAGGTTATCCGCTGCCTGCCGTGCCATCTGGGAGCCGTGTGATCCTCAGTGCCCCCAGCTCTGACAGCCATTCGTCTGGGAGAGCAGGAATTACATTGGCCACATTTACAGACAAGGAAGTACAGGATCTAAGAGGTCAAGGATTTGTCTCAGGTTCTTGCCTTAGTGAGGCCAGGATTCAGATGTAGAACTTTCCAGAATCTGTGCTTTGTCCATGACAAGTTGATGCTGGCAGTAGCTGATCCCGCAATGCCCCAAATAAGAGAACCAGGCAGTAGACAGGCACAGGATGAGTGACACAGGTGGGGGCACACTCCTCCCTACCTCATGTTAGGGCAGCTGCTCTCCAAAATGTCCCTGTATGTCTGTGCTGGACAACTGTCCTGCACTATTTCTAGCGATCCTTTCAAAAACCCTTTGGGGACCGCATTAAAAAAAAAAAAAGCCACCCTGAGGGCTCAGATCCGTGAAGGGACCTGCCTAAGCTTATAGCGAGGTGGAGCCAGGAGTCAACCCGAGGTATTCCTAGGCCAGACCTCCTGTCCTCTCTTCCCACCGCAGACCCGGCCCGGAGCCCTGGGAGACCTTGGGTGGCCCGCCCGGGTCTGGCCGCAGCCTCCTTCCTCCTCAGGGCCAGGGGCAGTTGGGACATCAAGGACGGGGTCTTACAATCCTGATGCAGCTCTAGCAGGGGAGGCCAGCGGGGGCTCCCGGTGCCCCGGGCGGGCGCCGCGGCCAATATTGACTTTGGTAAACACCATTTTGCACCAAGCGCGGGGCGAGGGCGGGAGCGCCCTGACCCGGGGGGCGGAGGCAGCGGCTTCGCATTTAGACGAGGCCATTAGCGACGATCGATGGCTTCGCCGCGCGCTCCGGCCGCTGGGCGCTCCCAAATGAAGGTTAAGTTTGCTCTGCGCCCCGGCGCGGCCGGCCATGCGCCCGCATAATGGCCCGGGCCCTGGCGGCCCGCGCGCCCAGGTTAGCGAGGCCGAGTACCGCCCTGAGGCGACTGGGAAGAAGTTCGGCTGCGCGGGCCGACGGGGGGCGGGCGGCTGTGGGGCGTGTTTGGGCCTCGTTCGTGGCGCTCTTGTCAGACTCCGTGTTCCACTGCTGGGCTCCTGTGCACTTCTAGCTGGGTTGTGTATTGTGCTCTGTGCCTGGGCCTTTGCTCTCCGGGGCTCCGCTTGAATGCATGGTCCACTAAGGGGGTGCGGGAGTGCTGGGTGTGCACCCTCACTCTTTGCACAGCTGACCGGGCCACAGCAGGCAGCCCTGTACCTGGAGCCAGCCAGTCTGGGAAGCAGGACTCCAGTGCAGTTCGAGTTCTGCCATTGCCCTGTCTCTTGAGGCAAGCCCCTTCCCCCTCTCAGCCTGTGACTCACCCCCGAAACCGATGGGGCGGCTGGTCCTGCACAGGCAGGGAGTGTTCACACTGTGTCTGTGGGTAGCTAGATAGCGTGAAGCACCTGTGGGCTGGGTGCATGGCAGAAGGCGTGGCTGTGCCCACGGTGTGACTGTGCATGTGCCCAGGTGCCGGCAGCAGTAGGGCTGGGTAGCTCTTTGTTGGGAACCCCCTGGGTGCTGTGGAGAGTTCTGCAGCCCAGGAAGCCTCTCGCTGCCGCCACACCAGCGCAGCCACACCAGCGCAGCCACAGCCCGGCCGTTTTTGCCTGTGAACTCCGCCCCCAGGAGGAGGGCGGCTGCCCTGCGAATATTCAGTCAATGCCAGGAAATGCCCAGGACTACCATGGTATCACATTCCTCATCACACCTATGCTTTTCTCTGCTTGTTACAAATGAGGAAACTGAGGCTGGGAAAGGGGGAGCGACTTGCCCAAAACCGTAAGTCTCAGCAAATGGAGGAGCTGTTCCTCAAAACATGCTGTCCCCACTGCACGCTGCTGCGGGAAATGCTGTGTGCATTCACCTGGGTGGTTAGGTAATATATTCTGGTCTTCTTCAAGATCCTGTTTATTTCTCATGTTGCAGCTGAGCAAACTGAGGCTCAGAGAGGGAAAGGCAGCCGCCTCAGCTCGCTCATCCTGGAAGCATCAGAGCAGCGATTAAACCCCTGATGGGCTGGGTCTCAGTGAGGTGTCGCTGGCTGGTCCTGGCTGCCTGTGGCGTGTTGTGTACCACGGGAGGGGCTCTGGTCCTGGACGGCAGCCATCAGCATGAGTGTGACAGAGTCACAGGGGAGGGGGCTGTTAGGATGTGGAGGGAAAGATACGAAGTCAGTCTCTCACTGGGAAGGGCATACCTTGCTTTCCCCTTGGACAAGCTCTCATCACGTGCTGACATTACCTATTCTCGTCTGCTTTTCCTTCCCAGTCCTGACAGGGCTTTATCCATTCCAGCATCACAGTGCCTGGCACAGAACCTGGCATCTAGTAAGTATCCACCGAAATTAGAGCGAAGGGAGTGAAGAGCTTGGTGGGGACAGGAGTGTTCAGGGTAGACTTCCTGCAGGAGGAGGAGCTAGAGCCAGGTCCGTTGGGTCCCAGTCTCCCCTTCTTCAGGACTTTAGTTGGAGGGAGAGGGGAAGAGGAAGGGGAACAGATGAGAAAATGCCAGAAGGGGGGAACAGCTTGAACACATTTTTCCCAGCTGAGGGGGCTGGGAATGACTTTTCAGCTGAACTGCGACCTCTGAGCCACATATCCTCTTTGAACTTCAGGCAGCCCCCAGCCCTGTCACTCCACATCTGAGTTGGGCGAAAAATGAAACTCAAGCCCTACCCTAGAGCCTTCCCCAGCGAACCTCAGGCCAGGCCCCTTGCCTGGGTTTATTTGTGTGGGACTAGCTGAATCTCACAGCCAGGCTTGTGCTCCCTGCTCTGTGCTGGCCTGGGCTGTGCAGAGCTGTTGGCCTCCTCCAAACTGAGGGTCCTAGTGGCTTCCCTTCCAGCCTGGTCAGGGACCCCATGCCGTGGACAGAACTTGGAGTCCAGAGCTGGACTGGTATCCTGCTCCCACAATACATGCAATGTGGAAGTTTGGAGAACTTGCAAAGTTTCTTCACCTCTCTGGGCCTCAGTTTATCTGTAAAATGGGGAACCTATTTCACTGTAAGAATTCAGTGCTCATGTAATTAAAGTTCATAGCTCATAGAAGGTGCTTAATGAATGTCAGCTTCCTTTTCTTACCTCAGAACATGGTCCAGAGGAAGAAAATGTGTACACTGGTTGCACTCCCACATGTGGGATGCCAGCACACCCTCCCCCCTCGCACCCAACCCTGGAACAGCAGGCGGCTTACCCGAGTTTTACTGATGAGGAAACCAGGGCTTAGCAGGAAGCTGTGCACGAACAAGCCATGTAGCTCATAAGCAACAGAGCAAAAGTTCAAATGAAGGGCCATCTGATCTTGGGGTTCACAGAATCAGGTTGCAGCGGGAGCATAGCACAGTTCCAGGGGCTGGCCACCCAGCTTGTCACCTGGCACCACTCTTTCTACCAGCAAGGGCAAACCTCGTGGTCCCCAGAGCCTTCTCAGTAAGCTTTCTCACTGGACATCTGCAGGGTTCCGTGCTGCCTGAGCTAAACCTGCAGCCCATTCCTCAGCATCTAGCCGGGACCTGGCACCAGAATGTTTGTTGAGTGACTAAATGAGTGAATTCCCCAATGCTTTCTAGAACATCCGTGAGGCTGATAGACGGTGAGATAAGTAAAAGTAAACAGGGAAGACTGAGGTTAAGTAAATGTAAAAGATTCGCTCAGTTATTAATATAAAGTATTTTACTCTATTACCTTTTATGTCTCATCCTCCCTTCTTTTCCTATACAAACATTTATTGGGCACCCACCATGGACCAGGCCTGTGTAGGCTCCACAGATACAAGGATGATAATATTTAACATTTATTTAGTGCTATTATGTGACTAGCACTATCCTAAGCATTTTACATGGATTTTCTCATTTAATACAACCCTAAGAAATAGAAACTATTATTCTTATTCCCATTTCACAGACCAGGAAACAGAACAGAGAAATTAGCTTAGTCAAAAGAACTTAGAAAGTGATAGAGCCAGATTTATATCCATTTTTTAGTACTATATCCATCTATATCAATCAGAGCCAAGGGGAGAATGTTTTCTGCCCCAAGTAGTTCACTGGCTGATTGGATAAGGTGTGTGCATGGTTTAAATAAGACAGAGGACTGAGATGAAGTGCATAGCATGGTGATTGGCAGCAAGAAAGGTCTTTCTAAATGTGATTATTATGAGCACTAATTTCATTGTTTGTGTATTACTATGAAAACAATAATTTTGTTATCAGCACTTCCTCTCTTTTTCTTGGTGTCTAATGAGCTTTTTTTTTAAAGGAAAAGAAAAAGACCTTTAGAGGGTAGCTAAGGTGGCCCAAATTTGACTAAGGAGGAAACTGAGGCCCAAAAAGGATTAGGAATCCCATTCCCCCAATCCACCAAAGCTAGAAGCATCAGTGTGTTGGTAAAAGTTTAACACCAATTCTTTGGATGGGACAAAGCCTGATTCATAGCTTCTGCCAGTTTGCGTGGCGTAAAGACTCTTCATCATGGCTGCCAGTTTCAAGCTACCAAAGTGAGCTCCCTGAGTAGTGGAGCTGGACGGAAATACTTGCTCAGCTCCCCCGAGCTGAGACTGCTGGCTGGAGCGCTGTCGCCTCCGACAAGCAGGGAGATCTTTATGTGTTACATGCCCCAGGGACCTCGGAGGTGGGGTCAGAGGTTGTGGGCATAGGGAGAAAGGAGGATGGACAATATGTGGAACTCCAGAGTCTTCTTAGAGTAATTAAACAGGGCCTTTCTTCTCCACACGTTCAGGCAGTCACAACCCTTTAGAAGCACAGTGGGGCTTCGGCATTAGCCTATATATCTTTCTCTGGCGCAAATGCCATTTGTTCCTGTGCACCGTCTGATGGCTTCTAAAGCTCAGGCTTGGTGGCGCATAGAGGGAAATGGTTTGGTTCCTAACAACCTCCTTGATCGTTAGCAATATGCAGCAGCACGAGTGCAGCTCTGCTGGCTCTGCAGCTCCTGAGGGAGGAAGGCCGTGGCTGGCCTCCACTGTCTCCTCGGTCCAGACAGAAAGCCCAGGTTCCTGCGTTTATTTATTTATTTATTTACTTACTTACTTACTTACTTATTTATTTAACATCAGGTCCTTTTCGCTTCTTGTTCCCTTCTGCCTGTGGCCTGGTGCTTCCGGCTGACTAACCTGAGACCCAGACCCCAGCGCAGGCAGGGCTGGCAGTCTCTGCAGAGCGCCCTCTATTACCCCAGGGCCCTCAGTCCACAGTTAGCAATTCCTCTGGGTTAAGCTGGTGGTCTCCTACCCGGATTGCCCCACCATTACTGAGGCAGCTTCGCTGACTCTAATATCTGTGAACTGGTTACTTAATATTGGCCCATCGCTATCCCAAACAAATAAAATAGTTAAGCTCCTACTGTGTGTCAGGCATATAAATAGGCATTATATTGGGTTGGCCAAAAAGTCTGTGTTTTGTGTTTTTTTCTGTAAAATAAAAGACACATTTTTTTCATTTTCACCAGTAACTTTATTGATTTGGATATTCTGAGTATGTCGGCTATCTTCCGCTATTGGCCTCCAGTGGGTGGAGGCCAGGGCTGCTGCTAAACATCTTCCGACACATAAGACAGCCCCACAGTGAAGAATTATTTGGCCAAAATGTCAATAGTACCAAGAAACTTCAAAAGCCACTTTTGACACATTCAATTGGTCACAGCCCTTCTCCATATACTTCACAAATCTTTTTTTTTTTTACATTTCAGTTGCATTTTTACCTCTCTTGAAATAATAAAGCATAATATGCTGAAAACATTGCTTATCTTCTTCCATCTTCCATTAAAATAACTACACAAAAATTCACCAATTTTGTTTTTTTTAAAGGCATGCTGATATAATAGCTGTCACAATACAATCTAACAATTGTTCAAATAAAGTTAAAGATAATTAAGCACTACTAGGACCATCATATGGAAGAAACTAAACCAACTTTTTGGCCAACTCAATTTTTAATATTCCAAGGAAACTGACCAGGAAAGCTATTATCTCCATATTTTATTGATGAATAAAGTCCTGCTTAGAAGGATTACATAACTTGGCAGAAGTCACATGGTTAGTAGGTGACTGAGCCAGGATTGGAATCCAGGTGTCCAATATTCTAAGCTCCCTGTTCTACAATAATTAATTCCTCAGCTTGATTAGGCAAAAATCCAGATAATTCTGAGAGAGAGGGCATAGGATGGGCATATCAGTTTTCTATTGCCATGTAACAAATTACTACATATTTAGCTACTGAAAGCAACACCTATTCACTACGTCACAGTCTGTAGACCAGAAATCCAGGTGTGTGCACCTGGGTGCTCTGCTCAGGGTCTCACAAGACTGAAATCAAGGTGTCAACCTGCTGGGATCTCATGGAGAACCTCTGGAAGAATGCACCTCCAGATTTATTTGGGTTGTTGGCTAAATCCAGTTTCTTACAGTTATGGCCCAAGATCCCTGTCTCTTTGCTGACTGCCAGCTCCTGTTGGGCATAGACATTCCTTTTCACGTGCTCTCCTCCCATTCTCTAAGCCAGCAACTGTGAGGCAAGTCCTTCTCTGGCTTCCAATACGTTGAGCGTCCCTTCACTACATTTTTCCCACTTCCCCTTCTGCCTCTAGCTAGAGAAAGCTCACTGCTTTTAAGGGCTCATGAGATTACAGTGGGGTCAGCTAGCCAATCCAGGATAAGGTCCCTAACATCAACTGGCCCATACAACATAGTGTAATCACAGTGATGTCTCATCACATTCACAAGTTCCAGGACTAGGACAAAACATTTTTGCAAGTCTGTCTACTACAATGGGGAGGCTTTGTAGAAGTGGAAGTTCTAGGGTCACTCTCCAGGAAGAGGGGACTAGGATAGAGCAGAACTTCCTCTTGGGGCATTGGACGCCCAGAAAGCACTGTGGGGGGCACTGCATGGCCTAAGGAAATGGACAAGGGCTAGGAGGCAGGGTCTATGGTGGGCGTGGGGCTAGCAGGAGAGAAACAGGAAAGAGGAAGGCAGAAAAGAAGTGCTAACAAAAGAAAGTAGCCTTACATCTGTAGAGAAGTTCAAGTTCACTTTGCTCCCTTATAGTGACTCACAAAAGATACTCAGTAAATATGTGTGGAATTGAATGGGTGTGCTGCCCTGTTCACATAGAATGGGTTGGCCTGAGAGTCATTGGATGGAATCATACATGTTGTTTGGATTGAGAGAGTGGGCACAGGCTGGGTTGGATGGGTTGGATGGGGTTTAGATGGGCTGAGGTGGGGAGAGGCTGGTTGGGGCTGGGTTCAGCTGGACTACCTTGATTAAGATCCTGCTAGACTGAACAAACGTCGATGGGCTGGAGTGGTTCGGGATGGATTGGTTGGGGGAGGCTAGACTGAGTTGAGGCTAGGTCAGGTTGGGGATGGGCCAGTGTTCAGTTGCAGAGGCAGAATCCGTTCTGGATAGTTTAAGCAGAAATAAATGTATGAATGAGTATTTAATGGCTTACAGAAATATTTGGAGAGCTGAAGAAACGGATCGTAGGCTGCATCTTCAGGACCAACTCCCAAAGCTGGGCTGCAGAAGCAGACCACCAGGGCAGCTGCGCCTTTTGCAACCATCAGGAAGCCAGCTGCCAAGTCAGGAAGCCGCCAGCCGAGCTTCTAGCTCCAGGAGCATGTTGCTCTGTCCACACCAGCTCAATGCACACCTCAGTAGGAAAGCACAGGCAGGTTCTGGCTTCAGGAAAAAAAAAAAACGTGATGAAGACATTCTTTGGATAGATAACATAAGAGTGGGAATATGTTGATACTTGTTGAAGCTGGGTGATAAGGGACATAAGGGTATGCCATATTGTTCTCTCTACTTTTGCATGTTTTTGCAACTATTGTTTTGAATGTCTATTTCATTCCCTGTCTTTCCGTCCATTTAATTCACTTTTGAATGAATTGCCTAGCATGAGTGCACGGCATTTGGTGAAATGTACATCGCATCAAAACTCTAACTATAGGACAGTCTGGGAAATAGTTTTGAGCTTTTCATCCTCTGTGGGATAAAAAGGCATAACAGAAGAAGAGAGGAATATAGACTGAATGAGCAAGTCCCCAGTCGCTCCCATCATGGAGCTAGGCGGGGAGGGTTGACATGAGGTGGGATGGGCAAGGTTGGCCAGGGTTGGGTAAAGAGGGGTTGGGGTGGGTTGGATTGGGTTGAGTTGGAAGGTTTGAGATGTGTGTGGCTGGTCTGAACTGAGCTGGGCTGGGTGATGTTGGCAAGGGCTGGACTGGGATGGGTGATTTGTGCTGGGAGCCACCATAGAACTTGACACTGGGGTCGAGTTCTTTGATTCCAGAGGAATGTGAGGATTTTACTCAGTCAGAGCCAGGAAAGGTAGACTTGGAGGATGACAGCAGCACTGAGAGTGGCAGCTCTGTCATGGCTGCCTTATTAGGCTTCTTTTCCACCCCCTGGAACGGGGCCTCCATCCCCTCACCCAAGCCAGCCCTGTCCCCAGGTTGAGGACATTTCAGTGTTCTGCCCAAACCTCCCTGCCCTCCTTAAAATGAAACCGATTAGAGCAAGATGCTTTGGAAATAAGTTCCAAGCAGAGAAACTTGCAAGATGTGTTGTCTCGGGGCAAAACCAAACCCAAAGTCAGGATATCAGAGCCATATGGTTTCCTCCCTACATTTCTAATGGGAGGAGTTGTGGATTTTATGGAATTTGGGACCAGTTCCGGAGTCCCACAGGTGCTGTGTTCACTGAGCCAAGGAAAACGGGTGCTGGCAAGCACAGATGTTTACACACATCAGAGTAATGCACGTGAGCACACGGCTTTCCAGTTTGCAATATATTTTCAGTTTATATACATTCTCTCAGAATTGCACTGTGATGCAGGAGTCATTATGTAATATCCCAAATGGAAACACTCATCATCAGAGAGGCTAAGTGGCTTGCCCAAAGACATACAGCAGAGCTAGGATTCATGTATTTATTCCTCTTCTTATTATTAATATTATTTTGCTTTGGTTTTTTGTTAGATGAATGTCATCTATCTCCTTGGCTCGGAGAATCCAGCTTCCATGAGGTTTGCCATTTTGCCCATCTTGTTCATGGTTGTAGCCCCAGCCTCTAGAACAGTCCCCTAGCCCATAGTAGGTGTTCAATATACACTTACTTAATATACATATGCATTTACTAAATTAATGAAGAAAGAAACCCAAGCCTCAGAAACCCGTATTCTTTCCACAATGATAAGTGTGCATGTATGCACATGACCCTTGTGACACGAGCCCTTGTCCCAGGTCTTTGAAGTCTTATCCCATCTCTGCTCCCTTGGGTTGCCTGGATCAGGTCGTAGGTTCATGCGCTTCCTGCCCCACTGGCTCAGTGTCAAGAGAAGAGAAGCCTCTGAACTCAGACTTCCAAACATACCTGGCACAGTCCTGGCACAGACAATAAATGCTAACCTCCTTCATTACCTGCCTACACTTAGACTCTCTTTGTGGGTATAGAGCAGAGGAGACGCCAGTCAATTCCACCTGAAAGTCAGCTTGCCCTTCCGAGAGAGGACAGGATGGGGCTCCAGACTATGTCTCAGCCCACGTAGACCGGAGCGATCGTCTTCATGCTCCCCGTGTTCAGAACAGGGTCCTTTTCTGTTTTAGTTTGCACACACAGCCCTTCCACAGAGGGGTCATTGTCCCTATTTTGCACACAAGGAAACTGAGGCCCCTAGAGAGGAAGTAACTGAACTTCCCAAGGTCACTTAGCCAGTGAGTGTAAAGCCTGGATCAGAATCTCAGTCTTTCCACCCTAAGGTCCACGGGCATTAGTGATAATAATCCCCAGGCCACCCACGAAGGGGTAAATCTCTCCTTCACTCCTGGACTCTGTGAAGGGCAGGGTCATGTCTCCTCTTCCCTGCATCCTACCTCTGCTCTCAGCCTCGGTCAGCACGGGTGAGGGTGGGGGGCGGGGAATACACATTCCTTGCCGCCTCCGACTGATATTGATGGACAGAGTGACTATTGTAAATGCTACGGTGTTGTGTAATCAGTAGGAAAATGTGACTCTGTCCCCAGAGATGCCAATGGCATTTTGGAGAAAATCCTATCCTTGATTTTCTGGGCTTGTTCAGTTGAAATGTCTGGGTGACAGGGCCAGGCTGGGGGTTCTGATACACAGGGCCTGAGCGGGCGCCTTGCCGCCCCAGGCCCTGCCTGGGATAGGAGGCAGGGGAAAGTGCACATAGACAGGACGCAGGCGCTCAGACGGGATGCAGGCAGGGGGCGCGTAACTCTGGGTGTGAGCATGCATGGGAGCAGGACAGCACAGGTGCCAGACCTCTGGAGTCACACTGTGGGCTCCGATCCCAACTCTGTCACTTAGTCTCCCTGTCCTCGTTTCCGCTACTGTAAAGTGGGGATGAGTCAAGTGCCTGGCTCATCAGCCCATCATAAGGATTAGGTGAGAAGATTCAGTAAAGCACCTAGCACTTCTCACAGACTCTGGCCCGCAGTTAGGTATATTTGTTGAGTGAATGAATGGATGAACAAATGAATGTGCGTGAGTACATGGAGGAAGAAACACAAAACAACTGAAAGAAGATAGCATTTGGAGACAGGAGACCCAATGCAGAGCCATGCCTATCATTTACTAGCTGAGTGACCTTGGGCAAGTCACTTAACCTCTCTGAGCCTCAGTTAATAATAGCAATAATCCCTGCCTCTCTGGCTGTTGTGAGGATTAAACGGAAGTGCAGGGTGGAACTGCTCTGTCAATGGCAGGGCGCTGTGCAAATGTTAGTTCTAATTATTCTCCACAATTATGACTGCTCCGCGGGAGGTATGTGTGTGAGTGAGAGTAGGGGAAGGGCTGTGCGAGAGGGTGGGCCTGTGACCAGGCTATGTGTGCATGTGTATTGTGTGTGAATGTGTTTGAAGAACTGGGGCCATTAGAAAAATCATCATCCCTCTAAGTTGTTCTTTCTTTTGCTAAACTCAACCTGCCAGGCTGACATCGGAAACAGGAATTAGTGGGAAGTCTGGGGGGACGGGATTAGTGGCTGAACTTTCTATTCCTGGAGACCCTCTTTTCTCAGGAGGTCAAAGCAATTTCCATATATTATCCTGCTGGCAGCTTGGGAAGGTCAAGGAAACAGCAGGCACAGGACACGCATTCCTCAGATGGAGAAACCAAGGCAGGAAGGGCGGCCGCTGAGGCCACTCCTGCCCTGCCTCTGTTGGAATCGTCACCTGAAGGACTCTGCAGCCACCAGAAGCAGCCCCAGCCACACCAGCTCGCAAGGGATCATTCATATGGGTGCTTTCTGCAGTCCTCCTTTCCCCCGTCCCCAGCTATGGGCTGTGTGTTTTTCAGGGGGTGCATTAGAGCAGAATCCCAAGTCCCTGCCATGTTACACACAACCATTGGAGGGTCTTACTCTAAATCTCCACCTTTCATCCCCTGGCCACCTGTTCCCCTAACTCCCCTCTAGCAGTGCTTCACGTTTAGTCCACTTCTTGCAGGAAGCATGCCTGACTGTCCCATGTGGCAGATGGAGAACTTATCTTCTTTGAGCCATTGGGGTGAAAAGACCAAGAGGAAGAAGCCTGGGGCCCAACCACATTGCGCCTCAGGTGTTGAGGACAAGGCCAGGAAATGAAACTGATCCGAATAAGATTGACCCAGACAGGTGTGCTGTGAATGAGTCGCTAGTAAGCCTTGGAGCCTCAGGGGAAGTATTCTGAAGGGTCAGGGCAGTGATTCTCAAAGTGTGGTTCCTGGACCAGCCGCACCAGCAGCACCTGGGAACTTACTAGAAATGCCAATTCTAACACCAGCCCTGAATCAGCAACCCCAGGGCGCAGAGCAACAATCCATGTTTTAGCAAGCCCTGCCAGTGATTTTGATATTCCAGAAGTCTGAGAACCACAGGGCTCAAACTGCTCTACCTCCCTGCACCAACACCCAGGCACCTGTCTTCCCAGCCAGATCTCAGGAAGCTCCATCTTCGACACACTGGTTTTGGTTCACCCTGAGGGGGGCTCCTGCCCCAGACCCCCTCTTGCAGCCTTTTCTTGCAGCTCCACAGTCCTCTCTGTTCTTATTACCCTTCCCCAAATACGTCTTCTGCCCTCAGGCCTTCTACTGTGTCACCACTAAGTGCTATTGAGACCCCGCTATAAAATGTGCAACCCTGTGTCACTTCATGTCACCCTTTCTGCAGTTAACCCTCCTGCGGAGACACAATCGCAAACTGAGGCGGAGGAATCAAGCAAGACCGTGGGGGCCAGCCAGACCAGGAGCAGGCTGCGCCTCTGGCCAGGAACGCAAGGGGGCGCCATGGACCCACAGCGAGTCGGTGCCGCGGGACACACAAACAGCGATGGCCCTTCGCGATCTGCACCCCTGCTGAAAGCTTCCAGACTTCGCAGAATGTCGGGAGGTGCCTGGGTTTCCAGGGACGTGCGGGAGGGGTGGAGGAGAGTTGAGCAGAGTCTGAACTTGAAGTCTGAAGTCCGGAAAACCGGCTGCCACTCCCTGCCGTGCGACCTCAATGATACGTTTGACCCCTTTGAGCTTCACCTATAAATATAAAAATAATAAAACTCTACCTTGCCACCACTCCAATCCAACGCGCCAAAGGCTCCCGAAACCACAACATTAGATCGCTGATTCAGACTAGCAGTGCAAAGTGTAAAGCCCCATTCACATGTGAAGCATTCGCACCTTTCTCCTTCCCCTTGGACTCTGCATCTCAGTGCAAGCATGCACAGTCCCCGCATTCCCATTTTACGGATGCGCAAACGAAGGTTCAGAAAAGTCAACCTTTCAGGGGTCGTGTGGCTCATTCAGGCACAGACGAACTGATCACCCGAAGCCAGCACCAGTCTTTGCCCCTTCCTCGTCCTGTGGCCTCAGCTCCAAGCGGGCACTCCCTGGGATCTCCGACGTCGGGGGCCAGAGTACCAGGAGAGGCCCCTAGAATCTTCAGCAGAGAAGGGGACGCTCAGAAGGCCGAGATAATAGAAGCCTAAGTACCCAAATGCTCGGGCCCACGCCGTCCGCGACCGCTCAGCACAAGGCCAAGGGGTGTTCGGACAAAGTTCTGGTCGTAGTTCCTAAGCCAGCCACGACCAGCCATCCCGGGGCTTCCCGGGCCTCAGCGCGCGCTGGAGTGTGTAATCGCTGGCGTCCCTCTGGAGACGGAGGGCTCACCCCAACCCCCGGGTCGCGGGGGCTCTCCGCCTGCGCGCCCTTTTCCCCCTCCCCGCCCCCCCCCCCCGCGCTCAGCCCCAGCTGCGCCAGCAAAACCCCTTTGCTGGGGCGGGATCGCTGGGGTCAGGCCGGGGGAGGGGTGGCCCGCCCGCGCCCTCTGCTGCGGCTGTTTGCACACATGTAATTAGCTCTAATTATCCCGGGCTTTCAGTTCGCCGACTCCGGGCCTGAGAGCCGAGTGCTCGGGGTGAATGCGCTCGGGGTGAATGCGCCCGGGGAGCTGCTGCTCCTTGGCACTGGCAGTCTCCGCCCGGGCTGGGACGGCTCCCTCCGCGTCCACGATACCTTGCGTCGTGTATCTGTGTTGGCCTGATTGTCTACAAGACCACCACGTGCTGGCATGGGGACATCTTTGTGTGTCCGCGGCTGTGAGTCTACACTCGCCGCTGGGGAAGGTTCGCGAGAATCGGCACAGATGAAGAGAGGAGGGGTCGCGGGGCTGGGGCGGGTTGGACGAAATGGTTGTCAGCTGTGAGGGAAGGAAGCGCTAGCGCCCGGCTCTTCTGTCCGCGCGAGTCCTGCATAAATGTGAACCACGGGCAGCGGCCGGGGCCGAAAATCCTCAGGATTTCAGGTGTAGCCACCAAGCCGATGTATCATCGACCAAGCTCCGTCTCCCCCAGACCCCGAAGCGTTTCGACCCTCCACCACCGCATGTTTGAACGGGCCACCAGTGCTCCTCTCCTTCCGCAGGTGGCATAGCCAGGGCTCAGAGAGGTTAGGGCGCTCGCCCTAGGCGGCGCAGCGGCCCGGGGGAGCCACTCTCCAGAGCCGCAGCCTGGGATTCGGGCTCCGCTCGAAAAAGGAAGGGGACCGGGGAAGGAACGCCTCCGACTCCCGGGCCGTCCTCTCCGTCTGATCTCGTATCCCTAGCCCTCGGCTACCCTGGTCCTGCTACTCGGTCCGTTGCGCAGCCGTCTCCCTGAGGCCAGTTCAGCCTCATCCACGCTGAAGGGAACCTGACAGCAAAGGAAAGCAAGCTCAGCCCCAGGGGCTTAGTTGGACGTGTGGGGATGCGCCGGGATCCCCTTGCAGCAGGATTTCCCAGCGCACTCGCTCTGCCCCTAGGGTTTTGAGTCCCTCCCTTAGGCTTCCTGGGTTCTCTGCGTCTGTCTCCGCTCCTGTTCATCTCTCTCCCTGTCTGTTTCTTGCTCTCTGATCCTGTTTACTTGTTCCCTGGTGTCTCGCTGTGCCTTTGTCTCTGTCTCTCATCGGATCTCTGCCCGTGAAGAACAGCCCCCGCCACCCCCGCAAAGGAACACACACCAGCAGAATCTGCCTTTTCAATAAAAAACGACAACTGGGAAACAGAGTGAATTAAAAAGCATTAACTTAAAAACAATCCATGTGTCTGCAAATGCGTTCCAAATGGCAGCCCTTCGGCAAGGTTGGGAGGGGGCGGGGGCGTGTCGGCCACATGTTCTGGAGCCTCAGACACAGTGTAGGGGGCTCAATGCCTCGCTAAGGACCGTTCCCACTAGCCACCTGGGATATCAGGGTCTGGGGAGGGGACTGAGTCTATATACCTCACCCTCGTGGACCCCCACCTGGTTTCCAGGACCCTTTCGGAGGTTCTGGCATCTGCTGATCCCTGTTGTTTCCCCAGTGCCTCCAAACATTCCTATGCTGTCTCCGACTCCAACTCCCCTTCTGCACCAACCCTCCCCACCCCATCCCCCCAATACATAGGTTTCACCCTTATTCCCCCCACCCAGGTTTTCTACCCCATACTTCTGGTCCTGCCCCTCCCCACCCCCATTGTGCCCTCCTGCCCCTAGACCACCCAGCAGCCCTGGCTCAGAGAGAAATGGTTAGAACAAAGCTTCCCTTGGCCTGAAGAGTCTCTCCAGGGAGCTGCATGCAGAAATGGTGCTCCCAGTCCAGTACCTGCAAGTGCTCTGTCCTGCCAGATGCCAGTCAGGAAGTGTGGCCCTGAAGGCGGCCTCTCCAGGTAGCAGAAGTAGGCTGCCGTCCTTTGAAGCCCCTCTGTTAAGAGGAAGCTTCCCTACCCCCAAAGTTCTCCCTGCTGCCTCCCTTACCACTCCCACCAACTTTCCTTCTCCACTTTCCCTGGAAGTGGAAGGATTGGTGTTTAGAGAAGAGACTGCGCTGGTGCCCAGATTACTACTGCCCTGCACTGTCTTCTCAACTGGGAAGGAAATCCTGAGTCCCTAAACCAGATGGGAGGAAGATCTGGATTCTTAGCCTTCTCTGCTAATGATAATGACCTATGATTAGAAGAACAATAGTAACAACATAACATAGCAGTCAACACTGAGTTCCTACTGTGCTGTCCATCTATAACTCACAGAGTTGAGTTTGAGCGGTGGCTTGCCCTACCTAGGCCTCAGTTTCCCTATCTGCCATAGGATGGGGTGGGTCTTTCCAGTTTAGACAGAGAGTCTGAAACATCTGTGTTTGAATCAAAATCTGGCCAAGTTGTATTTGTTGTCACTGTTCCTCTCTGCTTAATGAAGACATAAAGAGGCCAACCAGTAAAAAGTTGGTTCCGAATTATTCTATATTCCTGAGACAACAAAACAAAAAGAAAGCTACCACTTAAAAGAGCCTAATGGTTCTCACCTAATCAAATTGTTCTTCCTCCTAATAATCAGCAGTGAACTATTTAATGTTATTTTTAATGATAGACGTGTTCTGTGTTCATTACACAAGGGAACCTTTCACAATTCACCTGGCTAGCACTGTCTCTCTCACTGGCCTCTGCAGACTCTGGGAGAGGGCAATGCGAATACTTACACGAAGCTCTGGGGGTGGGTTCTGACCAGAGAATTCTGATTTGCATATGATATCCGATATCTCCTCAAATGATCCTTATCTTGCTCTCATATCTGATTCTGATCTGAAGTTCCGATTGAGATTTGCTGAGGTTGTGTTCTGAGAATTTCTGCTTCTGTAGATTTCTTTAAGCAGCTTCTCCGTCTCCGCACATGCTCCCGCACACCTGTTCTCTCACACCCGTTCCAGGGAGCCTTTGGAGGTGTACCTATTTGTATGCGTGTGAGTCTAGGTATGTGTCTGTGTGAGCACATGGGCAGGTACACACTTCCTTGTACACGTGAGGGGGACAGGTCTCAGGCTCTTTCTGGGTATTTGTGTGAGTGACGTGTGGGTTGAGGGCCTGTGCCTCTCTGTGCACTTGTGTGTCTCTGAGGGCAGGTGCCTGGACCTCTGGGCAGGTTTGTGCGGCTGCCCCTTTGTGTCACATTTATCTAAGGGGGAGATGCTCATGCCTGTATGTGGACTTGTCCTGTGTCCATGCACTGAGGAGCCTGCCATTTTCGGAGGCCTCCAACAGGGCAGGAGCTTCTATGGAGAAGGAGTCCCATCCAGGCCCCTGAAGTGCTGGTTGAACCGTCTCCCTGCTTCAGAGCTAGCAGTCAGAACTCCCCTCCTGGCTGGGGGAGAGGGAGGACATATTTTGAGCATAAACACAGATCTCTGTGCTGAGCATTCTAATTCTGCAAGTCAAGTAGACAGCCCGGGCAGCTGCCTGCTAATTAGCCACCCTGGGGAAAAAATTGCCTGTGTTGGAGTGGATAATGTGTTTGCCTGTTTCTGTGGGATCCTTGACCAACTGAATGCCCCCCACCTCTCTCCTACCCTCTCCTATGGCCCTGTCTTCCTGCACCCCCAGCTCAGAAAATGGTAGAACATTTGCATGCCTTGGCTCTAATACATTGGCTTTTTCAAACAGGCCAACTACTAAGCAAATGTCATTTGGGCTGAACTTGGATGGCTCTAAATGAGGTAAACGATCCATTTGAATAGATGAAGATGGGTCCCATGTTGGATGAAGACAAGCTATTAAAGTTCCCCACAACATGAAGGACGGGCTCCATATCCCCTCCCCAGGCAAACTGTGTTCTCGGGGACCAGGGTTCTTCCGTAGCACAGAACAAATCCTCAGGTACCTGCAGCCAAGGATCTTAGGCCTGACAGATCCCCAGTCCCAGGCCTTCCAGACCCTTTTCCCCAGTCCTTTTAGCAGCAGCTGTGGGCTGATGGGAGCAGGAGCCCAGCCAGGGAGGGCTGAGGGGCCGCTGCCCACTGTGGTCTAAGTCATGCCCTTCTCATGCTTCTATACACACATGTGTACATGTGGATACACTCACACTTGCAGCCTGAGCCATGACTTTGCCCTGTGCTAGGCTCTCAGGTATACAAAGGTCTAGACACAAAAGCATTCACAAAAGCACAGAAACCCCAGACCCTCATTGTGCTGTTGTAACTTACAATACATGAAGAGACATTCACAACACACAAGTTCATAAGCAGACACAGATATGAACTATACAAATAACACATACAGATATTGTCATGGCCTGAATGTTTTTCCCCCAAAATTCATATGTTGAAACCATATGCCTCAGTGTGATGGTATTAGGACGTGGAGATTTTGGGAGGTAATCAGCTAAGATGAGATCATGAGTGTGGGGGCCCCATGATGGGATTAATGTCCTTATAAGAAGAAGAGAGACCAGAGCTCTCTTTCTCTGCCATGTGAGAACACAGCGAGAAGGTAGCCATGCAAAAGCCGGGAAGAGGGCCCTCGTCAGGAACCAAATCCACTAGCACCTTGATCTTAGACTTCTTAGCCCTCCAGAGCTCTGAGACTCTCGTGAACCTAAATGTCTGCTGTTCAAGCTACCTAGTCTACGGTATTTTGTTATAGCAACCCAAGCAGACTACTACAGATATGAACTAGGAATTATACTTGCACACATTGGCAAATAGCAACGGACATAGCCATAAAAATTACTGACACACTCCTAGAGAGAGAATAACATGGGTACCATTCCTATCACTACTGCTCATGATCACTAGTGAATTTCTGTGCTGTTTCAGACTTCACCTTACTTTATTCTCAAGGCAGCCCCAAGAGGGAGACATTTGTTAGCTCCATTTTATCAGAGAAATTCAATCTTGAATAAGGTCCTTAGGGTTGGTTGCACAATCGCTAAGTGGTAGAGTCAGGATTTGAACCCAGGTCTCCTGACTCCCATGTGCATGCTCTGTGGGGATGATAAGTGATCTAGCACTTGGAACTGGGGGAGGGGAACCTCACCAGGGTTGGAAAAGAACAATCCTGCTATGCCCACAAGGCCAAAGCCTCCATTCCCTAGGGCCACCTGACTCGTTCAGCCTCACGCCTTGTAACTCAATTGCCATAATTGGGGACAGCTGTCCCCAGAGTGGGGCCAGAGAGCTCTGCCCTCCTTCCTAGGCTACAGATCCACAGGCATCCCTGAAACCATTAAAGAATTGGCTTGTGACTTTTGTTCAAAATAATGACCATGATCAGGGTAATGACATAAACTGATTTTAATACATGCCTCGCTTAAGCTCCGGGGCTGGCATTTTCTGACAATACAAGATTATTATTTTATTCTCAGTACAAAGTCACTTCACAGGTTAATACAGCTACGTGTTTTTAATTGATAATGAGATTACTTAATGGTGCATTCGGTCTCGGTCTCTAACTGTATCCCCCACACCCACATGCAGATTTTCTCATTCCCTTTATCAGGGCCCTGGGCATGTTCCAGTGACACGGGCCCCGCCCACCCCTCCTGGGCTCCCACATCTGTCCTTCTGGATGCCCCTCATGCCCTCCAGAGCTCTCCCCGAGCTGAAGAAAGGCCTGGAACGGCCTAGCAGACCTGTCACACTTCAGCCTTAGCCCAGCACCCTGGTTGACTCCCCCCAGAAGAAAAATGAAGGTCCCCCTGACAGGCAAGCATAAATATTTTCTTTCCCAGCCCGGTTCAGATGGGGATATTTGCTGTTAATAAAGCGGCAGCTGGCTATCTGGGAGTGTCTGAACGTGGCCTTCCCTGGCAGGGAGCACATCATCCATCTCTGTCCTCACCCCATCAGATGACAAGGCTTCACTGGCCCGCTTCTTCTTCAAATGTGCCTCAGAAGGCAGGCAAGGAGGGTCTGGGTCACAGCAGTTTCGTCTTTTGTCTCTTGAAGGGGTGGGAGGGGCACCTCAGTTTTCTGTTCTTGGCAAGCACGCCTATCAGGAGTGTGGTCATCAGGTGGCCAGCAAGGCTATTTATTTAAACCCCACACAGGCGGTAAGACTTTATTTATGCGAGTAGGAGGGGGAGTGTTGGAGCAGGCTGGGTCTTCCCACTTTGAAAGGTGCTCAGACCAGAAAGGGCAATACGACGTAATGGGAAATTGTGCTGTTCTTTGCGGCATGTGGCCTGGAAATGGAGCTGCAAGGCCCGGAAAGGTTTTGAAATAACATTTTGGGCTGAAGCCCTCCCTGCCCCCACCTGGAAATAGGTGTCGGGATGGAAAACAGGGCACCTCTCCTCACCACTCGTCACCAGCCAGGGCTGTTTGAAATGAAAACAAAAAATTCTTCCTTAAAAGAAAATGTGTTTTCCAAAGTACTATGAATTCGCTTCTTGACTTCCAAGTCCATGAAATGCTGTGTGAAGACTCCATTCACAGCCTGGAGCTGCAGAGGCTGCTCTGGGAACCAGAGAGGGGCTCCAGCTGGGGTTGCTCTCTGGCAAATCTTGCATTCGATCAACAAACACCTGATGAGTGCTAGGCCTCTGGGTAATAAAAAGATACAAAGATTTCAGGTTACCTCGGACTGGTGCAAAGTTCTGTGTTTTGGCTTCCCCATACGTACGATGGAGACAATAATACAGATTTCAAAGGGTTGTTGTAAGAATTCCACTGAAGCCTGTGGATGAAAGTGCCCGCTGTAGCCCTTGACTCCTACTCAGTGCCTGCAAATGTGTTGACTGTTGTTGGAGGAGCTCACAGAGGTTCCCTACGGTCTGCAGAATGGGGCAGAGCTCCTCAGTTCGGCAGTCAGTACCTGCTGGGATCTGATCCCAAAGCAACTTTGTCACCCAGTGGTCAGGATTCTCCTGCTGAAATCAGCATGGCAGCAAGCCTGGCCTGCCCCTGGTCCCTCAGCTCAGGACATGCCGCTGCCATCACCATGTGTTTGTCCCTGTTGATGCACACAGCCACCACACCTTGAAAACAGTCTCCTCCCTGCTCCTCGCACCTTCCAGCTGGATGCCCGTGTTTTCAGGGATGATTGCAACTACCACTTATTGTGTGCCATACATCAGACATCTCTCATATATTCTTTTAGATTTTTATTTTAAAGACAGAACCGGGAGAAAGAAAAGAGGTGAACAATGAAGAGGTTGCAAAGCGGGGATGATATGGTCACATTTATCATAGAAGCAAGATCACTCTGGGCCAAAGAGGAGACTGGGTTCAGGAAAAGGCTGGGGGTTAGGGAAGAGGCTGGTGGTCAGAGAAGAGGCTGGGGGTCACGGAGGAGGCTGGGGGTCACGGAGGAGGCTGTTGCAGTGTCCAGGCAAGAAAAGACAGTGGCAATGGTTTTTTGGGTGGAGAGGAGAGATCGGATTTGACTTGGCTTCATTTACCCACTTAATACGTATCTCATGGGTACCTACCATTCAGTACATATTTTGTAGGCAGGCCGTCTTCTAGCTACTGGGTGGGATACAGTAGTAGACAAAGCAATACAAATTCCCTACCCTCCTGGAGTTTGCATCCTAGCGGGAGAAACAGATAAGAAACAAATAAGAAAAATGTACAGTATGTTAGTTAAGGATACATGCTACAAAAAAATAATAAATCAAAACAAGGAAGGCTGTGGAAGGAAGAGTCAGGGATAGAGCTATCGACACCAAGGCCACAGAAAGGCCTTAGGGCAACTTCTGAGGAAAACCCTGAAGGAAGTGAGCAGCCGGCCCTGCAGAGGTGGCGGGTGCACACCAGGCCGAGGGAACCAGGAGTACAAGATTCCCGCTGGCCAGAAGCAAGGAGCAGGCCTGGAAGCTGGAGGAGGCCCCAAAGGGGAGCCGTTTAGGAGAGGAGGTCAGAGATGAAGAGGGGGCTGGACTACAAGGGGCCCGTCTGTCCCAGCAAATACTCCTTTAGGCACCTTGAAGTCAGGGGACCTGGTGGTGTGCCTTGGGTGGGCCCGCTCCCCCTCCAAGCCTGAGTTTTCATGGTGGAGGGTACCCGTGGTGTTGGGTATGACTGCCAAGAACTTTGAGGTGCATTCTGTGCGCTGAGCCAAAAATCAGATCTTGCAGGCCCTGTGGCTCTCCACGTTAAGGTCTCCGACCCCGTCTAAGGGTGACTTACCGCTGTGGAGGAACTAAGGCAGTAGCGCTGGTACCGGACTTGGGACGCAAAGGGCCTGGCTCCCTGACCTTGGGAGCCTCTTTTGCCCTGCCTGCTGCCCTGTCCCTAGGGGGGTAGGAGAGGGGCTGGCTTTGGGCCACTCTGGTTTCTAGGCTTTTCGTCCATAAACACTGGGTCATAGGCACAGGCTCTTCCTTAGGTACCATTCCTTCATCCTTTCATTTACTCTCCCTAATTTTCACTTACATATTTATTCCCTCCCTCATCCTGTTTGCTTATTCCTGTCTTCCCTCATTCCGCACTTACTTCTTTACTGACTCATTTTCCTCTCTCATAGCGTTTATCACAAGAGTAACTAAATAGGTAATGGATTGTTCAACTCTCTGTGGGAGCCTGATTTCTCAGCTAAGACGTAAGGGCATGAGAACAGAAACCATGTCTTATTCACAGCTGTACCGCCGGCATCTGGCCCCATGGTCAGTCCATAGTGCCTGCTCTGTAATAAATCCTGTATCCATTCATTCACTGCACACTCATTAATTCCTTCAGGTGTTTGTCAGACCACTGTGTGTGCCAAAATCTAGGTGTGGCACATTTTATAGAAGAGGGGTAGAAAAGAAGAAAATATGGAGATAAGTCATCAAAGCCTCTCATCTGTCCAATTCCATTCATCCATTCATTTATTCATTCTTCAGTGAACATTCACTCGAGTCACTCAGGACCAAATGCTGAGCTGGAAATTCCCTCACTCGGGATAATCAAGGGAAGGCTGAGGGGGATGCTGGAGCTGGGCCTCACATAACAGGTAAAATTTCAGGAACTGCGGGGATGAAATGTAGTCAGAGAGAGGGACACAGCCTGAACAGAGTCTGCAAGGAACATCACAGCCAGGTGGGCCCAACGCCGCAGATACCCTGCTGGCTGGATGCCAGGGAAGCCTGCTCCCAGGATAGCTTGGGGAAGTGAATAAAAAAGCTGTGGCACAAATATACAATGGAATATTACTCAGCCATCCAAAAGAATGAAATCTTACCATTTGCAACAACATGGATGGACCTACAGGGTATTGTGCTAAGTGAAATAAGTCAGTCAGAGAAAGAGAAATACCACATAATTTCTCTTATATGTGGAATCTAAAGAACAAAACAAACAAAATAGAAACACTCATAGATATAGAAAAGAGACTGATGGTTGCCAGAATGGAGGGGAGTCAAGGGACGGGGTGGAAAAGGTGATGGGATTAAGGGGGTAACTGGTAGTTATGGAACAGTCACGGGGATGTAAAGGACAGCATACAGAATATAGTCAATAATATTTTAATAACTGTGTACAAAGCTAGGTGGATTCTGGAAATACGAGGGGGGGTCGCTGTAAAGTATATGATTATCTAACCACTATGTTGTATACCTGAAACTAATACAAAATATTATAATACTGAATGTAAACTGTAATTGAAAAATACAATTTAAATTTTAAAAAGATAGTTTGGGCAAATTTTGGAGGGCTTTAATTGCCAGACATAAAGGTTTGCTGAGCTCCGAGGGGGACTGACTCGGGTTCTCATCTCCTATTGTGAGGAGGCTGGAGGGTGGAAGATCTCAGGTTGGTCCCTCCTGGAGCAGTGTGATTTCCTGTTTTCCTGGAGAGGAGGAAAAGGCCCGAGATGGCTAAGATTCCACAACAGCGCCCAAGCGCACATGGCTCTTACAAAGCTTTGTGATGGCTCGAATGCAAATGAATTAGAAATATGAGGATTACATTTCCCTTTAAAAACCTGCCGGCTAGTGGAAATCAGATAGAGAGCATTTAGGGGGAGGCACCTGTGTGTCCAGGAACGACCAGAGCCTTCTGGGGTCTCTCAGGCAGAGAGCAGGGGTTGCTTTGGGATGATAGGGAGGCAGGGCCCAAGCCTGGGCACCCAGGTCCCTTGTGCTCATTTGTGAACCTGTCTTAAAACCAAATGACGCACTGAGGAGGTGTCAGCTGTGTGGATGCCACAACCGAGCAAACAGGTTTGGACCTAAACAAGGATAAAAATGTCCCAACTCTGCAGCTGCCAAGTCTTCTGGGCCCTGCAGGAGCCCTGGCATAGCCCCTGGCCTCCACTTGGCCCCCATGACCAGGCAGAATTGGCTCCTGGGTCTAGGTCCCTGGAGGACACCTGATCCTCTGGTAGACGGAGAGGAAACACCAAATAAGGACAAAAACAATAGGTATAATTTCAATACTTATTCTCTCATATGTAAACACACTCCACTAACAAAGCAGCTTCATTATCACTATCTCATTTAGCCCGTCCTAAGAAGCTGAGGGTAAATAGACCATGGAAAGGCACGATGTAATTCCCGCTTTACAGATGAGGAAACTGATGCCTAGAGACGTAAAATGACTTTGCCCTAAGTCACACCTCTGCGAAGGTGTTCTGAACTTCCTAGCTACTAAGAGCACAGCATCCTGCTTCCGTGAAGATGGTGTCCTGGGTGTAGACAGTAGCTAGTGTTCCTGCAGTCGAGGAGGGCCATAGGAAGCTGTGATCTTTTCCCCACGCCCGTGGTGACCTATAGGTTAGAAGGTAAGGCAACAATCTGCAGTGTGTGTGTGTGTGTGTGTGTGTGTGTGTGTGTGTGTGTCTGGCTTCCACAGTGAGGGGGATCAGGGCTCAGTGTGAACAGGGTTTGGGCTCAGACAAGACAAGAACCAGAGTTCAGGCCTCTTGACCCCAGCCCAGTGTTACTGCCACTACACCTGCCCCGACACTGACCTGGCCAAGTCCGCCCCATGTTCGCAGCCTCCCTATCTGCTAAGGAAGGGTGTGAGAGAGTGGGCCTCTGAGGCCCCTTTAGAGTCGGGGCTGTTGGGCTGTTGATGTCATCAGACCTAGCTCAGGGTGGGAAGGCAGAGAGTGAGAGAGCAGGAAGCCCCAGGGCTCCCAGGGGTGTGGCAGGTTCAGCCTTGGGGGAGGCAGAGGGCACTGAGGCCACCCTGGACCGACCCGACCCTCCTTCCCTCCCCCCACTTCCTCCTCCCCAGCCTGGCATCTCCCCCACTTCCACATCTTATTAACTTTTGAATTTACAAGGTGGGCCAATTGCCAAGGCCATGGGACAATTACACACCTGGACCCACCTTAGGAAAGCATCCTCCTTATCCCAGTCCCCGCAGCAGACCAGGGGAAGGGGTGGAGCACAGGACGGCTCTCTCAGGAGCCGTGAAGAATTCAAAGAGGAAAATAATAGAAAAGAATCGAAGGCAATTTTCGTTCTAGAAAGGAAAGACAGAGGATCCGCGTTCACTTTCACGGCGTGTTCCGAACCGCTTGCCTCTCCAGTCGAGGTCTGACTCTGACCGCCCGGGCTCAGGCTGAGGTTAGGAGCTTTATGGTATTTGCTTGGTTTATCGGCTCCACCGAAGAGGAGGGTATGCGGGTCCAAGCTGTTCTCTGGGGGTGGGACCCCTCAAGGAAAAGCCGAGATGTATGGTTTCTGGAAACCCTTGAGTTTATTGACTGGGCAGAACCGGCTTTCCTCAGCGCCCATTTTAAGAGAAGGAGGGCCTGGCCCTGGTCTGTGTGGGTCAGAGCGAAGGGCCGCCGGTTTGACTCCTGGTCGGGGCACAGGCCTAGACTGCAGGTTTGGCTCCCTGTCAGGGCGCTTACGAGAGTCAACCAATCGATGTTTCTCTCTCACATCCAAGCCTCTTTCTCCCTCCCTTCCCCTCTCTCTAACAGAGGGGGAGGGAGAGACGGAGGTGGAGACAGAGAAGGAGGGCCGGGAGGTAACGAAACCCCAAAACTGTGGTGGGAACCAGTCCCCAAAATGTTTTCTCTTCTGTCACCTCCCATGATTCTCAGTGCAACCCCACAACGCTGGCATTTCCTCCTTCACCATGACGGCGGGAACTGAGGCCAGGAAAGCTGGTGGTGCAGCCTGGGAAAAACAGAATCAGTGTCAAAGGGGAACTCAAACCCAGCTCCCTGCTGGAGGCTCTCCCACTTTGAGCTCTCGCCACTAGAGTGAACTCTGAGGCCCAGTCATGAAATACCTGAGTCACTCTAGCTAAAAGAAAAACAATATTGCTAGGACCCGGGCCTCATGTCACCTCTGTGTCACCCCATGTAGATCTGAGACAGTAGCCTCTGGGACAATAGCCACCCACCAGGGCTCAGCAAGGTGACTCAGGAGTTCCCTTGCATCAGCATGTGACCACACCAAGGTGCTCGACCTTCTAGAGAATGCCCGGCCCCACCACTCCTGTGGACACTGGCCCTGGCCAAGTGGTTCTGGACGCAAACGTTTTGTTGACAACCCTACACCACAGACACAAGAGCCTGGTTCCTGTCATTGCCTTACAGTCTTCTGTGGCCCCTGTAAGCCGGGTAAATTTTATTTCTGGGCTTAATTAGTGGACATGCCATAAATATTCATGTAGCAAAATGAGCCCTGGCTCACAAGTGCAGCTGCTTCCCGCTTGGGGGAAATTAACATTGTTTTTCAGCAGGAGAGTAATGAGGCTCTGCCGGCTGGAGAGAGGAGCCTTTCAACAGTCTCTCTAGGACAGAAAGAGAGAGCCACACTCAGAGGCACCCTCACCCTGGAAAGCCGCCCCGGCTACCCCAGGCCCCTCTGCCTCTCCAAAGGCAGGCAGGGCTGAGCCCCCTTAAGACTCCGCGCTGAAGGCAACCCCCAGCAGGGGCTCAGCAAAGCAGAAGATGCCTGAGCTGTGTCTCAAGGTCCAAACCCGTCTGCCACCTGTTTTTGTGAATAAAGTTTTATCGGCACACAGCCATGCCCGTTCACTGAGCTATCGGCGATAACAGCAGAGGTGGGTAGTCAGGACAGAGACCTCATGGCCTGCAAAGGCTAAACAATTTACTATCCGGCCCTTCACAGAAAAAGTGTGCCAACTCCTGTTCTAGCATCTTCTCATCCTTTAATACAGTTTCCATAAAATTAAATTCTCTGGATTCTTAAGAACATGGAACAATTTTCGAATCTTGTGGTCTTAGAATCTTATGTACCTGGAGTTCAATCTCAGCTCCACCGCTTCTGCAGCCGCGTGACTGCAGGCAGGTTATATAACTATCTCTCTGCCTCAGCTTCTTCATCTATGAATTGGGGGTAATGACAGTACCTATCTCACAGGGTTGTTGTGAAAGATTGAGTAAATATTTGTAAAGCCCCTGGCAAAGTATTTGTCACCGGACAAGCATTATGTAAGTATTCTGTTACATAAGTGGACTCAATCTCCTATAATCTCAGAATTCTCAAGTACGGGATTTTAACCCATATAAGTTTCAGCTTGTCACATCAAAGACTCTCATGCATTATCTCATTAATCTCCAAAGCAACTCTTTGAGGTAGGAATTGCTACCGATTTACATCGGAGGAAACTGGGACTTGACCAAGGTTACATGAACCCAAGCGTTGAACTGCAAAGCTGGAACTGAGCCCAGTTGTATCTGACCCCAAAGTCTGTCTCTCAGACCCTCACCTCTTACCTCGTACCTGTCCCACGGTCCTCCAGCCACTGCTGGACGCTTGCTATGGAAGGGAGCTGACAGCTCTGGAGACAGCGGGCTCTGTTGCTGGAGAGCTCACTCTGGGATCTGCTCTTGCATTCACCCTCCTCTAAATCCTAGCTCCGACTGTCTCTCCCAGCTCTGAAAAGCCCAAATGAGAGCACAGAAGCACTTCCGGGGGCATCTCCCAACTTGCTGGGCTTTAAGCATTTACAACAAACTAAACCTGGAAGGAAAAACTAAGCTCCACAGTTTTGAAGAGACCCTTCCTCTAGGAAGCCCTCCTTGGTGCCACTCAGCTCCCAATGTTCCTCGAGGCTCCTGACAACCCTGCTTGAACCATCACTGCATAAGGAGAGCAAAGCCACGCCCTAGTGTAGGACTTGTATTCAGTAATAACCCTACGGCTCTCTAACGCTTGTATTCTTCCAGCTCGTTTTCGAAGCGTTTTGAGGTGTGGCCTCTCCCACATTCTGTGGCATTGCAATACTCATCAAGTGCTTGTAGCGTTGCATTTAATGGCTGGCACCTGGAGGGTCACTGTCACCCCCATTTGTAATGTGGTGCTCCTGAGACCTAGAGGGGAGGGTGAATGGGAAGAAAGAAGAAAGAAGGAAACTACTACTGGAGAACCTTCTGTGTGCCAGGCATGTGCTAACCCTTTGTCTCCTTCACCCTCCCCTGTGCAGGCAGTAATCCCACTTCACAGAGGAGGGAACTGAAGCTCCGAGAGGAAGTCGGACTCGCTCTGGGTTATGTAGATAGTAAAAGAAAGAGAAGGCCATTGATCAAGCACTTACTACATGCTAAATGCTTTCACACATGTGCCTTATTGCACCATCAAACACACACAGAAGGAAATTCTAAGGGAGGTATTTTTATTCCTGTTTTCCAGGTGTATAAACCAAGGCTCAGAAAGCCGGGGTGGCTTATCCCAGGGGAGTGGGGCTGGAACCAGGCCTCGCTGGCTATGGATAAAGCACTCTCGCCCAACACGGGCTGTCCTCACGAGGCTCAGCACGCATCCTTTCGAGGAGTGGAAAAGGAAACACTGGGCCCTTTTACAGGATTTCTGTGTGCATGACGGGGAGCCCCTGAGGATGGTCCGCCTGCCATGGATGGGAGGAACGGTTTATTTTTTTCTGTGGGTCGCTCTGGAGCCTTTCAAAGGTGTGAAGTTCTGTGGCCTGCAAAGGCTGACTCTACTGGCTGTCCAGAGCCGGCCGCCTGAGCCCCAGACCCCCAGGCCTGGCCTCTCATGTGCCGCCTGTGGGAACTCCCTCCTGCCCACCTGGCCTCTCACTCGCTGAAAGGCTGCAAAGTGACAAGCCAGAAACTTGACTCCAATGTTTATTCACTAAACACAGAGAAGGCCCTCTGGGCTCTCCTCCGCCATCCAGACCCTCTGCCACCTCAGGGGAAGAGGGGCTTCCAGACCACTACCAGGCTCTGCACACCCTGCATGCTCACCTCCAGAGACTGGCCACAAGGAGGAGCATCCAGCCTGGTCCAGCAGCAAGCGAGAGTGTGGTCAGACACACAGAAGAACTGTCTGCCGCCGAGGGACACCTCAGCTCAGAGAAAGGAGAATCTTCTAAAGTACTGTGTTCTCTTGGTAAGGATTCTTTCTTTTCTGTCCGAGCTTCCTTTCCTCACCCCTACGATGAGACTACACAGTTTCCCAGCTCTCACATCCAGCCGTTCTAACAATGTTGTAGCTGTGATATTGACAGGTGTGACAAGGGGCAGGAGACTCAGGCTCTGTCACAGCTCCACCGTCAACTGACCGTGGGAACATGGGCTAAGTTACTTGGCTGCCCTGGGCCTTGGTCTCTACATCTCTAAAATGGGCATAATTATCAAAGGGTAGTTATGAATTAACAGATACAAAATGCACTGTGTGGTATGTTCTAACTGTAAAGCACTCTATATGCAGGAAGTGGATTTATTATTTTCACTATTCCTTCCCTATTCCTCCCTCTTTTCTTCTCCTCCCCCACGCTTCTTTTGATCTTTCCTTTCTTTCCTAACTTCCCCTATGAGGGAAAGTTAGCATGTCCCCTTTTCGACCCAGTCCGTTAACTGAGAAATGTTGTATATAGATTGAGAGATGTTTCTTTTGTTTTGTTTGCATTCTTTTTTTAAGGCAGTTAATCTAAGTGGGCCCAGGAAGGTAGTGGGGCCACAGGGAAATGCCTGTGGAGGCCCCAGGTCCCCTCAGGCAGCCCTCTAGAAGAATCAGAATGTTACCCCCGCTAGGGAACGTCTGGCTGGGTCTGTGTGGTGGCAGGCCAGTGGGAAATCCACGCTCACAGCCTTGCTGGACTGGACCAAAGGACCATTTCTCAGTGTTTCCACTTCCAGACCCGTCAAGTCCTCGAGTGTCCGGACAACGCAGAACAATTGTGTCAGTGAACTGATGGCCTGTTTCCTTATACAAAAGCCAAGGGAGCTGAACGACTATTTTTTAAAAACTGAACTCATATTGTTGTTGTTTTTCTGTTGTTTCCTTGCCCTCCCCCAACCCTAACCATTTTTATAACTGAACTCAACTGTTTTGGTTGGACTGACCTGTTGTTTGTCTAAACTGACCCACTGTTGGAGAAACTGACTGGCTGTTTGTCTACAGTGACCAGCTGTAAGACCAGGCGGCTGGTTGGGGGCTGTCCTGACAAGGAATTTTGGATGAATGGACTGGTCTGGGGCCTGCAGTAAAACCAGCTGATACCAACACCACCCTTCAGCCTTGCTGTCAACACTGGTCTTTGCAGAGAGATCTGGTCTCAAATGTCCCAGCCGTAATCCCACCTCAATCCATCATGAGAGGATGTACGGTATTGCCATATGTTACAAATCGGGCTTCCCAGCAAGAAAGAAGAAAGCTCGACCGAGGACCTGGTAAACCACCTGCCTGCCTGTTCCACTCGGCCTGACCATCCACGTGGCCTGAGCCCTCCAGCCATGTCCCGTGTCTGTTAAAGGATTCCAAGCCCCAGCGTGGCCCCCTCATTGGCCTCTTTAACTCACTTCCTTTCATTGCTGATGGGTCCATGGACTTTCAATGGGGCCACAGAAAGAGGGACCTCATGCCCTTGGCCCCATTCACCCTTCCCATCCCCTCCTGGGCCTTTCGGGCTACCAGTGAAAGGGACTTGTCCACAAATTGGGGATTTGCCATTGTGCCCTTCATAAAAGCCCTTCATTTCCCTCGGCCCCTCCCCTCCCATCACTGTGATCATCAGGGGTGGCCCCAGAGGGGATGTGATGTAGCAGGGCACGGTATCCCCCGGAGCCTTGCTTAGAGTCAGGGCTGGGAGCCCAGAAACTTGGGCTTGGCTCTGGGGCAGGGAAATGTCTCCCTACCCTGCTCCACTGCCCATTTTATAGGGGGGGGAACTTAGTCACACAGTGAGACCTCTTGACATCCAGTTCGCCATCCTCGTAGCTCGTTTCCACTCTATTTCTTTCAGAATTGAAAAGGCAACTGCATTCGTCATTTGTTTTAACCCAATATGCCGCTCCATTGAAAATGTGTACAAGAGACGAGGTCAGTAGTAGAGCAAGTCTGGGTTAGGGTTTTGTTGTTTAGCATCTGAAATCAAAAGCTAGAGCCATGAAGACAGCAATTCCTGGTTGAACTGCCTCAAAAATAAATAGAAACACTGGCCTGCATAATTTGAAATGCAACTCTCAAAATGGAAGCAAAACCAAATTGTTCTTTTCCTGTTTCTAATATTTTTGCTCCCTCGTTTAGACTATTTAATCCAACTTCCTACCCGTAGGTGGGCCTACTAAGGCCCAGAAAGGAGATCTACTTGCCTCAAGGCACTCAGCATCACGGACGGGGCGGGGCGCTGTGCCTAGAGCCCACCAATGCTCTGCCTCTGAGGCAGGCATTTCAGTTTTGGAAAAATCTCGGCTCCAGTGAAATGGTGCTGCCAGAACCCGTTGGGTACTGCCATTTGGTTTGGGTGCTTTACAGTTTCTAAACCAAATTGACTTTTAACAAAAGATTTGAAATTGGTGAAAGGGATTGTCTACCGAGTTCCATCTGTGGGTAGAATTGCACTGATCTCAGCATTTGTAACCCGAGCCGCTCCCTCCCTAAGGAATCTTGGGTGCTCTAGGTGAACATGGGGCTGGGAGATTCTGAGCCGGAGCTGAGCCGGAGAGAAGATCTTTGGAGGAAGACAGCCTCATATTTAAGCGGTCACTGCACAGACCCTGCCTTTGTGGTGCTTGAATAAAAAGCAGGAGAATTCCGTATTGAAATTGTTTATCTCCAGCTAGCCCTTTCACAGAGTTTGGGGTGCATTCACTGGGAAGTGAACATTTCCCCAAGGATGAGGGCGACTCCAAAGCTGGCTGTTTTGCTTCTGGTTTATTCCTAAACATTGCAACAGAATCCGAAGTGTTACCATCCATCCCCAAGCACTATGTATACTGTTCCCACCGGGGATTCATGGTGGGTGATGCACCCCCACATCTCTCTGAACCCTGATGAGGATACGATAACATCTTCATCTCGTTGCTGAACCATCCTCATCAACTCAGCTTCCATCACCCCAAAGACTGATAACCATCAGACACTGTTAATTCCTAGCAAATTATCTAATCCACATGTCTGATTTGTGTAAGCTCCAACTCGTGAGGATCATAAAATAAATAAGCATAAAATGGTTTATAGTTTCCAATCTCCTCGCACCTAAATAGGCCAGGCTGCTTGGTCTCGGCCCCAGCCACAACCCCCACGTCCTTCAGAAGGAACAGGCAGCAGAGGTTCATATCTGGGCCTGTTTGCTGCTGTTTCTGGGACAGAGGCCACAGACATGCTCACACACACAGACGCACAAATCTGCCTTTCCCTCCTGCTTCCCCTCAAAGGGGCCAAAGCTTCATTTCACTAATATGTTAATCATTGAAATAGTCTTGTCCTACAGGGCACAGGCATGGGGAATTAAGATGCTGGATGACATGCAAAAAGAAAAGCAAACTGTCCCTTCGAAAAACAGAGGGTGGTAGGAATTTGTAATGATGAGAGGAGAGCAGAAAAGGAAGGAAGCGGCTCCAGGAGATACAGGGAATGATCCGCGTTATCTAGACATAAGCGCAGGATTGTCAAGGGGCCGTGTGTGTGTGTGTGTGTGTGTGTGTGCGTGTGTGTGTGTGTGTAAAGGCTTAGGTGAAGATTTCAGCTGGGCCAGATGACCTCTAAATCCTTTTCTGCCTCTGAAATTCTTCAAGGCTAGGTCTAAAAGCCTATAATTCCAAAATTCTGTAATTTGTAGATCCCATACTTCTCTAACCAAACAGACACTCTCTGATTCTAATGTTCCATAATTCTAAGCATCTGTAATCCAATCAGTCTATAATTATAAGCTGTTATGATTGTAAAAATCTACAGTTATCTAATTCTACCATTCCATGATGCTAATATTCTGTGATTCTAAGATTATATCGTTCAACATTTCCTTAATTTAATATTCTAACATTCTACCAGTTTTGTGTCCTATGACTCTAAGAGACCATGATTCTAGATTTCTATAAACGTATTTTTCTATATTTGTAACACTCTCTAATTCTAGTATTTGAGAATTCTGATTCTATAATCCTAAAATTCCGTAATTTTGTTTCATGCTACTGAGAATCAAATGCATTTCTGTTATTTTCTAAATTGTTTTTTTAAGAATCCTAACAGTCTATGATTCTAATAGTCTGGGTTTCTAACATCCTACAATGCAAAGGTATTTTTTAATATCAAGCCCCATATTTTGAAGAGTCTATAATTCTAAGCGTCTTCATTCCGTGATTTTAATATTGTATGCTCTCATAATTCCAACACTTCTCACACTTTATGGGGTTTTTTTATGACAAACAGAATGCTGCTTCATCTGTAAAGTATAGGAATTAAACTGTAACTGGAAAAGACCCAAGTGATGACCACGGCTGTCCTCTGAATCAGGCTGTGCCTGTCCCAGGCCACTGATCTGTCCTCCCCGGTGAAGGGGGCCAGAAAATGTCCAGTTTATCCAGCCTGGGCTGCAGGAGCCGCCCGAGACAAAGGGTGCGGGCCGGCCAGGGTCAAGCGGAGGCGCTGGCCCCCACGCCTCCGGGAGGCCCTTCCTCAGACAGCCAGGTTTCCAAACATCTGCCAGCATTTGCGTCCCGATTGCTGTCCTTTAAAAGTATCCCTCTCCCTTTCTTGTTCTCCATCAAGAACTCCCATGACAATCATTTCAAGCAGCTAATGAGTTTCAGATGGCCTTCAGGAGCCCGGGATGGATAGAAGCTGGGGGATGAGGGTTCTTAGGCCGAGTTTCGTGGGCAGGGGGGAGGGGGAGGGGCGGGGGTCAAAGAGAAAACTCTTTTGTAGCTGAAATGTTTCTGGCCGCGCCCCCCCCCCCACCCCAGGCCTGGAGACGGAACCTGGACAGGAGCCCCGTGGCCACCGCTGCCCCTCTCTGCTCCCGGTGCTTTCTTTCTCAACATACAGGCCAGCACCCCCGTCCAACTTCTCACTCACCGTTTTAAACTTGGACAAACTGAAGACCTAGAAGCATTACATGAAAGTATCAAGGCCTGTTTGAGGCCAGGATGTCATTACTCACCTGCTAATAGAAGCGTCTTTGCAAAAGACAATCTTCTGTGACCGTAACTGCCTAGATGCATGAGGCTCAAGTTCAGGGGCTTGCTCTGGTGCTGTTTGGCTCTAACGCGGGCCGCGCTGCCCGGCCCAGAGCGGAGGTGGCACTGCGCAGGGACAGCTCTGCAGGCCTGCAGCCTCCTCCTACAGGCTGCTCTCTCCCCGTGGAGCACTCCTTCTGCCCCTCAGTTGTCCTGGCACCCCCAAGGGCCCTTTTTTAATGGAGGGGGGAGCTTTTTTTTTCCAGCAGAAGGGGACACAGGAAGACCAGAGGTATAGGAGATGGTGTCCCAGCCTTCATTTCCATGGCTTTGGAGACCCCAGGAGGCAGCCGTGCCCAGACCTGGCCAGGATTACACAGTGGGTTCTGCGGCGTTCTCCCTCCCGGCTGTCTGGGAGCTTCCGCTGCTTTCAAGATCTAATTTAGGGATCAACTTAAGCGAGCAGAACATTGAGAAAGGCACACCAGTGCCTTTCAGGGGAACTCACACAGTCCCAGACCCACTGAGGCCATTCTTATCCAGGAATGTAGGGGACATTTGTGCAACAGGATGTGTACAGTTTCAGGTTTGGAGTGGAGGGGGGTCCCTCCTGGCAAGAGAGATCCAACCTTATAATTAAGTAACTTGCCATTTCCTTTAAGATATCAACAACAATAGCCACGCTCTCCTCATTGCCTAAACAGGACAAACCCCGGGTTAAGCAGTTCCTGGTGGTCCGCTCTCACACATGTGCAGAGAAAGAAGAAAAAAAAATGCTTGGAAGCCAGCCTCCCTGCTTCCCAGCAGCCGCCACCCCTCGCCCTGCACAGTTCCTCCACCCCCCGCCACCCCCACCCCGCAATTAGGGGTAATCTTTTGTTGCCTAGAAAGTGTAAAAATTGCTGCTTTTCTTTTTGCATGCATAATATCCATTTCCCCTCCAAGTGCGTTATTTGGTTTGGGAATTACATCTATTTACAAGAGTAGATGTTGCACAAAGGTTGTGTTTATGTGGAAAATTATATCGGTGACACAGGCTGATTGGCGTGTGGAGACTGGGAGAGGCAGGCCAAAGAGGCCTTCTCATCAGCTTGGAATAACAAAATGATTGTATTTTCAGCAAAGCTAATTGATCACATACCTCGCTGGGCTATCTGTTTACTCAAAGGCCATCCAGGCCCTGGGAAGGTGGAAAGGAGAGGGCCCGGGGGCAGTGGTCACCACCAGACCAAGCCAGCTTTCTAAGGCACTGAGGGTGCAGGGGGAGACAAGGGGACAGGATGGGTCATCGGGTCGTGCGGAGGGACAGAGAGGTGAGCTGACTGTCCCCAGAGCCAGAGACCAGGCCCAGACCCGACACTGGCGGATCCTGTCCTATCCCCAAGACCCTGTAAGTCAGTGTGGGACTCGGAACGCATGAGAAAGGCAAATTAGAGTAGGACCAGCGGTCAAAGCAAGGATAAAATGAGCTAATTCCCCCCCTGTCTTCGATTTGAAAAGCTGACCCAAGAACAAGCTTTTAAGCTGGTGCTGGGCCGGCTCCTCTGGGCCCTGCAGGAGCAAAAGTGCTGGGAATCTGCTCAGGGTGACCCAGGGCTTCAGGCTGCCTCCGCCCTTCTCCCGGAGCTCTCCATCAAAGGCCTCCATCAGAGGTCTGGCCCGGGAGGCTGGACGGGAGTGAGGGCTGCAGGAGGGTTTGAGCACCAGGATGAGGAGTGCGTTGGGCTTCCAAGTCTGCAAAGAGGGAAACCTGAGCCCACCCTTCTCTGACACCCTCCTGGAACAAAGACCCTGCTCCTTGCCTTTGGGAAGCTAAGGGGTTTATCTTTAGCTTTATGATCAGCATTCCTGGGCCCCCAAGATGTGTGAGTGGTCTCTTAAGAAGATATTAACTCCCTCAAACTGAGCCATTCAGGCCAGGCCTTAGGGGAAGGTGGGGGCGGGGCGGGGCACCATGCAAACTGCTCAAGGCACCTAACGAAGCACCAAGTTAGGACTGTCTCTCCTCACCAGTGTTAAACCTCCATTTCTGTGGGGGCAAAAATAAAACAGTTGGATGTAGCTAAGTGCTTAAATGGAAAATGATCAGTTATTCTAAAAGCAACTTTTCAAGAATTAGTCAAGGAACTGATTAACACTCACTTTGCAAAATGAAGTTCCTTTGAAAACCACCCATTACAAATAATGTGACATCCCTGTTCTCCTTATTATGGCTAGTTATTTTGCAAACTTCCAGCTGGAGTCAGTCAAACTACTAGTTACTCTTTACAAACAACTAGGCACAAGCACCAGCCCCCGGTTTGACAGGTTCTAAATGTGGTTTGGTCTCCTCATTGCTAAGCAATTTCATTCATATTTAGTTACCTTTTCCTAAAGCAAGGATTAAACAATCTTCGGGAATAATCAGTAAGGGTTCCCTGGAGAAATGCTGAACTCCTCAGAGACCACCGAAGCCAACAGCCTCATTTACTAATGGGGAAACTGAGGCCTAGCAGATGCCAGTCTTCGCTGATTCCCGTTCGGTGACATGGAAGCCAGCTACATGTATTGTTTTGGGGTCCTTGGATCAGGTGATACTGAATGAACTTCAGGTGCTTTTTCTCCAAGCCCAGTCATGAGGTTTTTCACCTCTCTCCAGGTCTGAGCTATGCAAGCCCCAGTTTGGGATATGTTAACTGTCGTAATAACCTCCTGGCTGCACCGTATATGTCTGCGTGTGTATCTGTCCACCATTACATTTCAAATTCTCTGGCCCTCTAGAAAGACAAGCAGCTTATTAATGTGGCGCTCGCTGAATTGTTTTTTAATTGGAAACATTTTGCAATGAAAGAACATTAATAAAACCTGAATCCAAATCAAACTTCTCTGTGTATGTTATTTTTATTCTGCAGTCAAATGCTTTTATTAGATTTAAAACTTTCACTGTGCTTTTTATCTCTGGCTGTATAATGTTCTACAATAAAAAAAAAAAAAAGCCCAATGACTCCGAAGTCTGGCAAAATAATATACTTTCTTGGATGTCTCTGTGTGTTGCCAATTAGCTTTGCCGTGAACACAGGCCCCCATCCATCACCCGCCTCTGGGTGGCTGTAACAGAGACCTAATTTGTTTCATATGCCCCGTGCTCTCTGAACCATTCACCAGCACCTCCAACCTGCTGAGGAGCAGCCTGGCCAAAGAAGAGATGAATGACAAGAAAAACCCCAGGCAAGCCAAAGGAGCCCCTTATCAGAACCGGGCTCAGCTCTGCTAGCCCGGTGGGAAAATCTCTGTCTCCATGCCTCCATTTCCTTCCTCCCAGCTGCCCCCACCCACCCTCTTCTGCCTCCTCCACCCCGTCCCCCCTTTCATGACCCAGAAAAACCCCAGAGCTCATAGGCAGCTAGGCCCAGGTTGAGAATGGAAGACTTCTCCTTTTCCTCCCGCTTCCCAGAGCTGGCTTCTGTCCTCTCCCTCTCTGCCCAGTTCCCACCGCCTCCCACCTACTCCTTTTACAAGCCCGACTTTTAAACCTCCAGTTCCCTAGGAATTTTATGAATGCTCAGCACAAGCCAAAATAAACTCGTAAAGAAAAAGTTTCTAAAGAAGGTCATAGACCCGTACAGCAAGTGCTAAGCGGTAAATACAAAAGTTCTTCAGGTCGCTAGGAGCTAAGGTCTGGGTGGTGGAAGTTTGGGGTCCATAGAGGGGAAGGAGTGGAGGTTCCAAATCCCAGACCCACTGAGTCTTTTTCTTTTCCAGCCCAATTAGAGTTCAGCTTCTCATTTTATTGAAACTATAGCCCAGAGAGGTGAAGGATTTATCCAAAACCACACAGCAAGCTGGCCTGTCCAGTGCTGAAGTTAGGTACTCTGTAGCCTTCCCTTTCTGTGTTGCTGACACAATGAGGGAAGGAAAGGAAGGGCCCTCAGGGGCCGAGGCACCTTCTGGGCCTCAGGGTCATGGGGCTGGCTGCTGTAACTCTCTGGAGCAGCACCATCCACTAGAGTTTTCTGCAATTGTTCTATGTCTGTACTGCCCAGGACAGTAGACCCCCACCACATATGCCTGTCAAAGGCTACCATGGTAGATAGCCCAAATATAAAACATTTCCATCACCACAGAAATTTCAACTGGACAGCACTGCTCTCAGGGTCAACATCCTTGGCCCTTGAAGACATAACTGTGGTCATGGTGCAAGGTGATTCCTTCCTCTGGGCTGTCTCAGCCCCTAGAACCTCCATGACCTCCCATAGTGACACATGCCCGCGGTAGCTGGGGCCCTGTCTCTCTTCTCTTTTCACCCCCATAATATCCAACACAAGATAGATTCTAAATGAAGCTTTAGTCTCAGAAGCAAAGTATTGAAAAGGACCTCCCAGGGATTTGAAGCAAACTACTCCCTGGGCGGGAATCTGCCCCGCAGCCTCCCAGGAGGTGGCCCATCCGCCCACTGTTCGCACACCTCTGGGCACGGCAACCTCACTGCCTCACCAGGCAGCCCAGTTCATTTCGGAAGAGCTGGGATTATCAGAATATACTTTTGAAAATCTAGCTGAAACCCTCCCACTCTCATCCCCCACCCTGGCTGGCTCTGCCCTCTGGGGTCTCACAGTATTAATTTTGCTTTTCTTTCAGAAAGTAGCAAATGCTGACCTCCCTCAATCTAGAGACCATTCTTCTGTTAATGTCACCCACACTTCAGGTAACTCCACTGCTCCATGGGTTCCTACTGGCTTTCAGCTGTGTAATCTACCCAGGCTCTGTGAATGGTCCCCTAGGCTAAGTTGTCCCAGGGGCGAATAGGATGGGTGCAGTCCCTAACAGTACTGCTTCTGGATTCAAAGCCTCTGTTCAGTGATTCAAAGAATGTTCTGGGAACCTCCTAAGCCAGGCGCGTTCAGGTGCCAGAGATATCCCAAGGACTAGGCAAACTCCTGCCCCCAAGGCACTCAAGAGGGCAGTGCAGCAGAGTGGGCCTGACGCCCCAAGAGCCACAGCGGGGATCAGTTGACTCTGGTGAGGTCAGGGCTTCTTGACCCTTGAGCTCAACCTCAAGGAAGGTTAGTAAGAGTTGCCAGGGGAAAGAAGATGGGAAGGGCCTTCCAAACAGAGGGAAAGTATGTACAAAGGCCCAGAAGTCTGAGCAAACTTGATAGATTTGGGGCCTGGGAAGTAGTCCCACATGCCAGTGGGGTCTGGTACATGTTGACTGTGGCTGGAATTTGAAGCCAGAGCCAAAAAGGCTTTGAATGCCCTTTATCATGTGCGTGGGACTAAGCTCTGGAGGATTTTAAACCTGAAAGTCACGCAATCAGTTTTGCAATTTAGAGAGTTTCTCTGGAGGCCAGTATAGAGGCTGGGCTGGTAAGTGAAAGGCTGGAGTCTGGATGAGGTGTCCAGGAGAGAGATGATGAGGCTGTTACCATGGGGGATGGAGAAGGCCCATAAGCGAGGCAGAATCAACATGAACTTAGTGGTTGGTGAATGTGTGTGGTATGGGAGAGGTGGAGCCAAGGATGACTCAGGTGCCTGGTGTGTTCATTTTCCAGAAGGAATACCGACAATCACGGCAATATTAGCTAGCATTCGCTATGCACCAGTTATGGGTTAGGCTATGTGCTAAGCATTTTACATGCATGATCTCATTTAATCCTCCCAGCAATTCTGTAAGGCAGTTGCCATTTTATTCCCTGTTTTGCAGATGAGGAAACTGACTCAGAAAGGCTAGGTAGCTTGCCCAAAATCACACAGCAGACCCAGGCCTGGCATTCAGGGCAGCCCTCCGCATCCCTCTCCTTCCCTCCCCCCTGCTTTTCCCTCAGGCTGAGGCCCTGGGTTCCTGCCAGGCCGTCCACACCCTGTTTGACCACCCAGGCACTCAGGCACAGGATGTTTTCTTGCCTGCCTCTCCTTCAGGGCTTTCCTACGCAAGAGCCAGGCCTCTGAAACTGAAGGAGCATTGCACCCACTCATCCACTCACCCATGTGTCCATCCCGACGCGCTTGCTGAGCCGTGCTCCAGGCCAGGTCCTGTGTGGGGCCTAGAATACAGAGGTGGACACACTTGGCAGGGCCAAGGGCACTCAGCCCAGGACGGGACAGGCGGCCTGAGCTCTGCAGACTCCTTCCCAGCTACCTGCTTAAAGGTGCCATTCCACCCTATCCTGCTCCCTCCCTCAGCCCCTTCCTGGTTGTTTATAGTCCTTATCAGGGTGAAATCATTTTATGCTTCTGTTGGTTAGGCCTATCTTCCCCACTAGAGGTAAGCTCCCTCTTATGAGCTGAATCGTGTTCCCCCCAAATTCGTATGTTGAAGGCCTAATCCCTGGTATCTCCAAATATGCTTATATTTGGAGATGGGGTCTCTTTAAGGAAGTAAACAAGTTAAAATAAGGTCATTAGGGTGGGGCCTAATCCAGTATGACTGGTGTGCTTACAAGAAAGGGGATCGGGACACAGGCGAGCACAGAGGGAAGACCATGCGAGGACGCAGGAAGAAGACGGCCATCCACAAGACAAGAAGAGAAGCCTCAGAGGAAACTAGCCCTGCCAACACCTTGACTTTGGATTTCCCGCCTCCAGACTTGTGAGAAAATTCATTTCTCTTATTTAACCCTCTCAGTCTGTGGTACTTTGTAATGGCAGCCCGAGCAAACTAACACTCTCCCTGAAAAACACCCTCTGTCTTGTTCTCCAGGGCCTAGCATCATACATCACCCATGACGACGGTCTCAGTGAGTGTTTATTCATTATGTGTGAGCGTGAGTGTGTACGTGTGTATGTGTGACACATGTATGTCTCTGAAAGCAAGGATCTGTAGGTACACACGTTTGTGCGTGGATGAATTCAAGCAGGTGTGTCTACGTGTGTGCACTTTTACTTCTCTACCTGTGATTCAGTGTGAATGTGTGTTTATGAATGTATTTGTATGTAAGGGAGCAGGTTGCGAGTGGATATATCTTTGAATGTTTGTAAACAGAGGTGTGGTGGGTGTGGGCGTGGGAGTGTAGAGGGTGTTATGTGTGTGTCTGTGAGCTTTCCACCCAGGCGTGCATCTGGGCATATCCACACGCACACACAAATACGAGGCTGTGCCTGTCCTGCGTCTAAGGCGGGGTCTCTGTGGGCCTGAGTGCTGGGGAGAGGTCTCAGCTGCCGCTTCTCCGTGAGGCAGGCCGGCTTGTAGGAAGAGCTTCCTGACGAGGGTTGAGTGAGGTGGGCACTCCCAGCCCAGCTAGCACAGGCCACGCCAGGACAGACAGTGGAAGGGGAAGACAGAGCCCAGGCCCACTCCCCTGAGCACGGGTTGCCTCCCCAGCCCCATCTCTGCCCCTGTACAGTTTGGTCGGATGGACCATTAGACCTGTGCTTCTGTCATGTCCCTTCTTCCCAGACACTGTTCCCGGTTCCTTGCTTTTTTCCCCTCTTTAAGATTGAGATGGTGATATTGAACAGTATGTTAAGATAATAGTGATGTTTTATTCCTCCATTGTTATTTTCTTCTTGTCCTTGCCCTTACTCCCGCAGGGAAGGGCCCAGTGCTCACTGCCTCAGCGAAGGTACGTGGTAGGGCAGAAAAAGATATGGCCAGCAAGTGTTTCTAGTTTTTCTTTCCAGAGAGAAACAGGGCCGAAACAGAGAAATGAGACAGACTGGTGCTTGGAAGATACAGAAAGGGGCAAGATTTTCCACAGACCCAGGCTATACAGAGGAGCAGAGCAAAATCTGTGATTCCCCCAGGCAGGAAGGACTTAGAACTGCTCAGGTAAGCATGTGCCTGGGGCTGCCACACCCCAGTATGTACAGGAGCTTCCCACGGCTGCCAGGCCAGAAGGAGATGGCAGGAGCAAGGGACAGCTCTCACGAAGCCGACTGACAACCGGAGCCTGGAATTGGGCAGAATTGAGCCCAAGAGCACCTAAGGTCACATCTCCTGCCATCTTAGTGAGAAGGAGACCCGAACATTAAATTCCTGTTTAGGCAACATGGGGACTCGCTCCGTCGTGCACAACTGAGCCATGGACTAAAGAGCCCACCCACTCTAACCTTACAGCCACCACCAGCCTGCACGTGGTTTCATCTAATCTTGGGGTGGCTCTAAGAGCTAGGTAGTACTGTGATAAGGCCCTTTTGAAAAATAAGAAACTGAGGCATAGAGAAGTTAACTTGTCCCAAAGCTGCTTTGTGGCCGAGGCAGGAGTCTAAGCCGCATTCATCACTACAACTTGTCACAAAATCTTCTTACCAGCATCTCTACAGATCCTTTCCGTATATTCCAAATCTGAAACCATATAATCTGCACCATGCCTCAACCCCCTCATGACATCCTTGCAGTCAGGATAAAGCTCAGCCTCCCCTCCTTTGGGCCTCCTCGAGTGCCTGGACCCTCACCACCCTTTTCTTTTCTTGCTTCTCACGCTCCCTCTCCCTCCAGCCAAGCTGACCAGCACCCCCCCACCCCGTTCTCTAAACACATCCTGCTTTCATGTCTCCGCACCTGCATTGCCACCTTGCCTTTTCCATCTGCCTGCAGTGCCCTTCCCCCAAGTACAACTCACAGACCACTTCCTCCAGGAAGACTTCCCTAACTGCCTTCCTCCTACTTATAAGGGGTCTTTAGGTCTCCCCAGATTGTCCTTTCATTTTCTGCAGTTCCCACTGGCACTTCCTACATAGTTCTATTCGCTTTTTACCATAGGTGTGTCAACCCTCAGATTAAGCTCCCGGCAGGTGGAAAACATGCGAGATTCATGCCTGTGGCCCTTGAACACTGAGCACAAAGTAGAGACCTTATAAATGGTGACGGAATGAATGATGTGGCTCACTATTCAGGCCCAGCCTAATGCCTTTCTTCCCCAGGAATCTTCTCCAACAATAAATAAGAGATGGGAGGGGAGTAGGGATAGGATTTTAAGCCAAACATTCTCAGTTCTGTCTCTTAATTTGCTGTGGACCTCTGTCAGTCGTTTCATCTCTCTGAATTTTAATGTCTCTTTACCTAAAATGGAGCTAACCAGCCCCTGCCCACCTTGATTTGAAAACAAAGCGATACTGGCTACAAACACACTTTGGCACTACGTATCCCACGGAAGCCTCCAAGTATTGCCCCAGATCCCTGCGCCCGGCCCACCCTGATCTCAGCTCTCTGTCTGATGGGAGGCAGGTGGGGTGCTTGGCCTGGTTGCTGGCTGCTGACTGCTGGCTGGGAGTTTCACTTGTACCCAGGCCTCCTGACTTCCCCTCTCCGGGCACCAAGTCCGGTTGTGCCAACCCAGCTTGGCCCGGCAGGAGAACCTCAACTTGGGGACTATGAGGCCCCATGGGGGAGGTCAGGCTGGCAATTTATGGTGTGTGGAACCAGCTCTCTCCCAACACATGATCTATCAAGGCAATGTTTTCCTTGGAAAGCAGCTCCCACGTGGAACCCTCTTCCCGGCAGGCAAGCAGCTCTCCCTCAGGTGCTCACAGAGTTCATGGGTAAGGGAGGGGGAGCAGAGGCGGGGCAGAGACCTCCTGGGAAGGGGCCCTTTCCATCAGAAATGACAGATGGATTTCCTCGGCTCCAGGCCTCAGCCCAAGCACATTCCAGTGTGCAGAGGCCTTGCAGGTTCCGAGGGGGCAATAGAGCCCTTGTGTGCTGATGAGTTGAGTGGGGTCCTGGCCTGGCTCCCCTTGGATCCCACCCAGACCCTCGCAGTCTTGGGGGCTGCAGAGGGGCTGAGGGGGGCACAGAGACAGGGAGTAAGCCACAGAGACAGAAGCAGAGAGATGCAGAGGCGGATGGAGAGAGGTAGGGGTGTGGATATAGAGGCTAAGATATACCAGGAGTCAGCACAGTGAGAAAGGCTGTGAAAGACATGCAGACAGAGATGGAGACAGAACCGGAACAGAGAAAGCACTTGAGAGCGAAAACACATGGGGAGTTGAGAGTCTCAGAAACAGGGCAAGACAGAGAGGGAGACAGAGAGGAGAAGGTAAAGCCAGCTGCAGCAAAGGCCACGGCGCAGGAATGCAACAGTGCAAAGGCAGAAAGTCAGGGAGGGAAAGAGAACAAGAGAGAGCTGGAGACAGACAACGGCAGGAAGATGATCAGAGAGAGGCCGGGAGGGAGGAAAAAGTGAAGGAGAGAGACCCAGGGGGGAGAGGAGCAAAGCAATGGAGGAGGGAGGACAGGACAGGTGGGATCTCGTGCTGTCCAGGCAGGAACACTACAGTGAGAAAATCAAATTGCCATGACCCCAAATGAAAGATGTGGGTTGGTGCCACATGAACTTAGGACAGATGAGAGAAGCCTCCAAATCCCAGGACCTATCACACAAACCTGCCTTGCCCACCCCCTTCCTGGACAGCAATGGGTCCTGGGACCCCCAGCTGGGGGTGAGGCACCAGTCATTGGGGACCCCCAGGATGGGGGCCATATGGAAGGCCTGGGGTGGGGTGGCATGAAGTGGGTCCCAGGCTGGTGAAAGAAAGAGCCCTTGGGGGTAGGAGGGCTGCAGTGGTGGTGGCCATGGAGGGACAGAGGGGAGAGAGGCATCGGGACGTTTGGCTGGGCCAGACAGGAGGAAGACAAGGAGAAATGGATTCCCACTTTCTCTGGGGCCAAAGACCACTGTATTGTCCACAGAATCAGACTAGAGTTTGAAAGCCAGGCAGTGCAGTTTCCATCTAGGACAGGAATAAGCAAACTATCCTTACATAGTTGTTATGATTAAATGAGATGATGCATGTACAGAGTTGGTTGTGGTGCCTGACAGAGAGGAAGTACAGCTGTTGGTGGTTGAGAGGTATGTTAGAATCAACTTATATCATATTGTGAGCTGATCGTTAAATATTTTGGGATTATATGAGTCATATGTTAAAATAGCTAATATTAAAAATTAAAATTTATAAACTTACTATTGAAGATATTATATTAAAAACAATAATAATACTCAAAACTCATCATTTCCTAATTATTTACATCTCACACTTATCTGAGCCCTTAAGGTTCTTTACATCTATTGTTTCTCTATGATGGTGTAAACTCTATGATGATGTGCCCCTGGGCATCTTTTTCCAATTCTGAGTTCAGTAATGTCATGTTAGTAGCTTAGAGTCAGCCACAGTGGGAGTATTTACACCTCAGAAAGTGGCAAAGCTACCAATCTGGATTGACTTATTCTTTCTTATTATCTAAATTTAAGAAAGCAATTGAGAAACCGTCCACAATGCAAATTAAACTTTTATGTTTGTAGTACAAAAAACTGAGGAAATACTTTTCCAATATTCAAAAACTATTTTATGATACAGCAAAAAATTTGCTCACATCATTGATGAATACTCCACATTAATAACTATAAAACATGGTTGAAAGAATTAAGAATGCCCTGAATAAATAGAGGGATAGTCCAGATTCATGGACCAAAAGACTCAATATTGCAAAGATGTCACCTCTTCCCAATTTGTTCTATAGATTCAGTGCAATCCCAAAAACCCAATATTTGGTTTATGAGAATTAACAGGTTGATTCTAAAATCTATATAGAAATAAAAAGAACTAAGAATAGTGAAGGCACTACTGAGAGAAAGAAGAATGATCTGGGTAAAACTCTACCAGACAGAAAAACCAATCATAAAGCTCTAGTAAGATAAAGTAATTAGAGTAAGTTGGTACTGGCTACAAGGACAGGTGACTAGACTGATGAAAGGAAATTCAGAAGTAAAGTCAGGTTTTTATGAGTGCTTGATTAAGACTAAGATGACCCCACAGAACATTGGAGAAAGAATATGCTTTTTCATAGATAGGACTCAGTCAAATGTTTAAAATATGGAGGGAAAAAAGAAAACTAACCTCTTCCTTATACCGTGCAAAATCAATTCAAAATGAATTGTAGATTTAAAGTAAAATAGGAAACAATAAATCTCCTCGAAGATAACACAGGAGAATATTCCCATGAATTAGGGTTAGGGAGAGATTTCTTAAGCAAGACACAAAAGCACTATTCATAAAACAAAGCTCAGATCTATGCCAGGCAGCAGTACAAAAAAAACAAAAAAACAAACAAACCATTGTCCCTGCCCTCAGGGAGTTTAGTCTAAAGGGGAAACCAGAGGGGAAAAAAAAATACGATGTACTCAGGGAGGTAACAGAGATGAGAAAGTGTCAGGGGTCCCAGCTCCTGCTGCAGGAACTGCTGTCGGTTCCGCAGCAGAGCATGGCTTGGCCTAGGCTGGCCTCAGGCAGACCTGGTGCATGAGCAGCTCCGCCGTGTCCTAGCTGTGACCTTGGGCAAGCTCCTTACACTCTCTATCTTCAGATTCTTAGTAAATAAAATGAGAATTCTGTCAAAAGTTCTTTTGAGAACTGGATATGTTGACATGTGTGCATGTCTGACATGTGATAGGTACTCAACAGGGCTGCTCCTTTCCTCTCCCCACCTAGGAAGATTTCCAGGGTGGGTTTGGGATGGATTTTGAAGGAGGAAGGGAAATCCCCAAAGACGCTCACCTTGAGAGACCTCCCTTCATCTCCACCTTCTCTTATCTCCACCCTGACCCCAACACCAAGCTGGGTGCCCAGACGGTCTTTGGGTCTTTACTAAAAGCTTATTAACTCAATCATGCACTCACTTCAACGAATATGATCTGTCTCAGAGCAGAAGCAGCCCTAATTCAAACTTGGTGTAGCAATGTCGCCTAAAAACAAACAACAACAATAGGACCCTGGCTCTTTTCAGTTCGTGAAAAATAGAAAACTGAAGCATTGAGTGTTGGTTAGAGCTGCGGGAAGGTAGATGCCCCGGGCCTGCCTCTGGGCTCTGCTGTCACCAACTCCGTGACCTGGGATAAGTCCCTCCGTGTCTCTGAAGCTCAGCATCCTCCTACATATAGTGGGACTTTACAGTCTCCCTCACAAGAGTAAGGTTGGCATTAAGTAAAATTGTGGATGTATATGCATGTTTGGAAATAAATGCAAGATACTGTACACATGTCAGTAGTAATTATGATGGTGAAAAACATTCACTGAGCACTCTCTGTTGTCAGACAGCGCCAGGAGTGCCATCTCATTAAATCCTCAGAGTCCTAGGAAGCAGTTACGGTTATCAGCTCCATTTCACATGTAGCTCGTGGAATGGACCTGAAGCCTGTAGAGGGTAAGCAGCATGCCCAAGGTCACTCAGCGAAGAAGGGTTGGAGTCCAGACACAAACACAGGCTGATCTGCTCCAGAGGAGCCCGCGCTCAGAGCTGCCCTCTGCTGCCGTCTGCCACAGCTCAAGCAGAACTTGGCCTGAGGTTTTCTTGGCCTTCTTCTCCAGGGGGTGCTCGGGAGTCCTTGGAGGGCGTGGCAAGGAGACTTACTATTAGAGAAAGGCCTTTGGGTCACCATCAAGGCTGGGGAAGCCATTCGATTTTGTTCATTTTTTTCCCGGGTCCATTTCCTAATTGGATACTCTAAGGTCAGATGTATGTTTCTACTTCACGTGGCAGGTGGTTCAGGCTCCATGGAAGGAGAACAGCACATCCAAGGCCCATTGGTAGGCCAGAAACAAGCCGGGGACCCAGACCTCTGACGACAAGCCAGAGCTCCTTCAGTGCTGCACTGGCTCAGAAACCCCATTAGGTTGCATCGGTGTGGGTTTTATTTGTATTGGAATTAACTGGGTTGGGCTGCACTAATTTGGTTTCATTTGTTTGGATTTCACTGGGTTGAGTTTCCTTGGTTGATTTCCTTCCGACCTGACCTTGGACATTCTGTAGGGCACTCTCAGTTGCAGTGGCAATAACTCTACTTGAACTAGCTAAAACCAAAAAGAGAATGTATTAACTCACTTCACTGGAAAGTCCAGGAGTGGCACTAGCATCAGAAACTCCAAAGACCCAAAAGATGGTGTCAGATCACTCACGTACATACACCTGCTTTCACTCTTGTTCCCATCTGTTCTTACTCTGTATCTTGTTAGGTCCTACTCTAGATGGTCCTCCTATCTTTACAGGTGTCCTTCATAATGTGGAGAAAGAGAGCAGAGGGATGGGGATGGGATGACTTCAGACAGCTCCACTCTCATATCTTCCCATTTTAGGGACTCCAGGCTTTCACTTTCCTAGTGTCCCCATATTCAGTCCCCAGGAACGATTTAACTGGTCTAGCTTTGGTTATGTGCCCATCCCTGAGCCAATCACTGTGCTCAGAGAGATGGGTTATTATACAGGACTCCACGCACAGAGGGAAGAAAGTGTTCTGACTGGTAATACCTCTCTCATGGAATGGAAGAGGAGCAGTTTCACCATAGGAAGAGGGGGTTCCCTTCCAAGTAGAAGGGGGAAAGGATGTCAGGCGGACCCAGCAGAGCTCTTCTTTATTTCTTATGACCAAGGTCACTGGAGCTGGCCCGGCATCCTTTCTTTCGGCTGGGATCATTTCCTATGAGTGCTTCTCTCTCCCTGCCCTGTGGGAAGAACAGTGGGCCAAGCAAGGTGAATCGGGGCGATGCCGCTCACTTCGGGACAACACCCAAATGCCATCGCGTGGAGGAGTGATTCATAGTGAAGTAACCGTATGACCTTAGACAAGCCCTGTCCCTCACGGAGCCTCAGTTTCCTCTCCTCTAGACCACCACCAGAAAGAAAGCAGTGAGTCAAATAGAATCCTGCTTCAGGCCTTATGCAGAACAGGTGGGCAGTTAAATAGATGAGTGTGGACCTCAGGCCGCAGGAGTGAGCTGGAGGTGAGCTGGAGGTGTGGATGGGCGAGTTGCCATCAAAAAGGTTTGTGAATTCATTCATCACATTTGTGCTATTTACCGATGTACCAGGCATGGTTTTAGGCACTGATGTATCAGCAAATCGAAGATCTGTACCCAATGGCACTTATATTCTGAGAGAGGGAGACATGCCATAAACAACAAATACATAAGTGAATTATATGGTATATTAAGAGATTAAAAGTATGATGGGGGAAAAAAGTCGACCAGGGTGAGGGGGAATGGTATGAGAGGGAGTGGATTACGGATTTAAACAGGATGGATAGGATAGGTCTCACTGAGAAGGTGATGTTTGAGCAAAGACTTGAAGGCCATGAGTAGCTGAAGTCATGGGAGTGAGTGAGAAAGTTGGAAAGAAAGTGGGGATTTAACTGGGGTCTGTGAGTATCCAGGGACCGGGTGAATATGCACACGTGCGTGTGTACAAGCTCTTCGAATTTCAGCGTCCAAAATGCACTTCGGGAGCACAGCGCCCACTGCCTCCCATATTATTGCAGGTTATTGCAGGAGTCTGAAGTCAGGGGGATAGACAGCAAGGAAGTGACTAAGCTGAAAGGAGGACTCACCGGCCCAGGGCTCAGTAGCTGGCAGCCTCGTGAGCAGGAATCCAAGTCGTCCTGTATCACCAGGGCTAAGCAATTCTATCATCACCCGTGCCTCTGTCTCCAGCTCCGCCTTGAGAGTCTCGGCTGTGGTCTCAGCTTCGGGCCACAGGCCACGCCAGAGGCAAGGGCAGGACTGTATGGCAGGCACAACCCCCGTTAGTGGGAGGGCTCTCCCACTCCCCACACGCACACTGAGCCCCCACCAAAACTACGATCATCTTTAGATGCTCTCCTCGCCACAATTTCAAAACCACAGGGGACCATTCCAATAACGCAGCATTCAGGCTATGGCTTCATTGGCATTTGCTTAGCGTGGCCACAGATCCAAGGCCTTCTGGCTGCAGACAACTCGGCCTGGGATGGAACCTTAACCCGAAGCATGCCCTAACTGGACCTTCGTCTTTGGGGTCCTGGGAGGTCCCATGCTCCCTGCTTCACCTCAGCACAGGGGGTGGGGAGGCTCTTTGAGGATGCAAAGGAAGCTAATGAAAGCTTAGAAGAGTCTGTGAGAAGAGATTTCAAAACCAGAGGTAAATAGGCTCATTTGCATTCATTTTCATTTAATTAAACAAACGTTTACTGATTAATCCTCCCATAGGTCAGACCCTGCATTTTTTGCCATGAATGACAGACAAGTACCACAAGGTCTCTGCTTATGGTAAATTGCAAAATGACCACAAATTCTCTCTGCCTACCTGAGTCTTTGCAATGTCACTTTGCAGCTCTTCCAATCAGAGTTTACAGTCCATTTCTCTACCCCTTGACTCTGAATTATCCCTGTGACTTGCTTTATTATACATGACATTAAAGTACATGTCTTGGAAAGCACTTGGACCACAAGACCTGCCCTCTTTCTGCTCTTGGAAACCTGCCACCACACCAGGCTTGCCTGAGGGATGATGAGAATCGTGTCACCTAATTAACACTGCCAATAGCCAGCCAACTGCTGACGCCAGCACAGGAACCACTCGGATGAGCCCCGACCCAATTGCTGACTCACAGGATCGTGAGATAGTAAATGGATAGTAAGGTTTGGGTGGTGTTATGCAGCAAAAACTAACCGAGGCACTGCTCATAACGAGCCTATCTCAAGAGTCAGGCCAACAAGTGAAGAAGGGAAACTGGCTTGTATAAGGCGACAGGGCATAGTGGAGAGGATGGCAAACTGTCCTGGCCTCAAGGAAACAGCCTCTGTGAGCTCCTTCTAAAGGCTGCCATGAAGGAAAGAATGTGTACCTGGTGTGGCCAGCTATAGTTTTAAAGAGAAGCCAAAAATCAGAATCTCTCTGCAGTATCTCCCAATGTTTAGATGTTGACAGTTTAGTTCTCTTTGGACACTGTTACACTATGCAGTATGAGCCCCTGCAGCCTAATCCAGCTCACAGGCTTTTCACTCACAGCTCCTAGTTGGTTGGAAGAAGGAAGACTTTAAACAACACAACGACAACAACACTGATGAACACGATGATGATGATGATGACATTTCAAAAGAGAGTTAAGCGCAGGAGAAGCTCAGCATAGGGGCTTAGGTGCCAGAAGAGGCACCTGACTACCCCGAGGAGGTTCTGGAGGGTTCCTCACAGCAGGTGGCATCAGGGTTGGATATTAAAGAATGAAAACATGTGGGCCAGGTACCAAAGTGAGAGCAGCCTGTCCCAAGGGCTAGTGTGGCTGTCAGTGTTGACCATCTTGGGGGACTGCGTCCCTGTGACAGGGGAAGGAGCAGTCAAATCGGCCGGAAGTGAGGTTGGAATGGTGGATGGTTTCAGGTAAAGTTTGGACTTTATCAACAAAGAAGGTGACAACAAATGCGTAAGTGAAGGAGAATGGTGAGGTCGTTCAGGGCAGAGCCTTGGGAGCCAAGGTTCTTTGTGCCTCCGTTTCCTCATATTCAAACAGAATTAGTAACACCACTTAACACAGTTTGGTGTGCGAGTTAAAGCGCCTTTACTATTTATCCATGAAGAGCCACTGAGGGGTGTCATTTGTTTTATGTTTTCTTTTCAAAATGTTCCTTTTCTCTCCTCTCTCTCTCTCTCTCTCTGTCTGTCTTTGGTAAAAGCAATACAGCTCCTTGTAAAATGCCCATAAAATACAAAAGAGTATGAAGAAGAACATTTTAAAATCACCCACTATCTCACCACTCAGAAACAACCATAATCAACACTTTGCAGGAAACTTCCCAGTCTCTCTATCCCAGGCAAGTGTGGTTTGGGGGCCTGCGGTTTGTTTGTTTTCACAAATATGAAATTATAACCACTATGCAATTTTGAACTTTTTTCTCTTAGTGACTTTTTATAAGAATTTTGCCATGTCATTAAAAATTCTTCAAAACCTAACTTTAAAAATAAGATCTACCTCATTATTTAGTCTTCTACCGATTTGCATTTCTTTTCTTTTTCTTGCCATTACAGACAATGCTACAATAAATAACCCAGTGCTTATATCTGTGTATATATGTGTGGGCATACCTATGGATTAGATTCCTAGAGGTACAATTTCTAGGTCAAAAGGTATGTGCATTTCTTTAATTTGCACAAAATTTTTTAAAATTTCGCAAAATTGTCATTGATGACTATCTCAGCAGTATATCCAAGTGCCAGCTTTTCTAGGTTGCATTTTATCAAATTTTTCATTCTTTTTATTTTTGTAGTTAAAAACAGCCTCATTTTCATTTTCATTGCTTTCATTATGAGAAAGGAGTTGACATCTTTTCAAATAAAAATCTCATCTTATTGCCCCAATACTGCCCTCATGCCATAATTTACTTAGCCCATCTTTCAAAATTCACTATAAAAATAACAGTGTGATGACCACCTTTGTACACTAGTCTGTGTCTGTATCTCTCCGTATTTCCTGGGAAAGATTTCTAAAAGTGGAATTACTGGGTACATGGACTTTTTAGACACTTGCTATTATTGCAAATTGTCATGGAGAGCATTACATTAACACTCCCACCAGCAACATTTGCAGGAGACTCCTCACCTCCCTCCCCAACCCTTTCATAATTTTTAAATGAGTGCCTATAATAAGGGAAATTGGATCTCAATTTCATTTACATTTCTTTGATTTCTAATAAGCCAGGTTTAACTTTTTTTTTCCCTAGGCTATTTACATTTCTCTTTCTGTGAATTATTTTATTCCTGTTTCTCCTCTTAGTGGTTCTCTTATGACAGGTAAAACACCAGATATTTTTAGGCAGGTCAAATCAGCATATCACTGATTAAATTCCTATTACATAGAAAGTACAGAGCTAGGTGTTTTGAGAGATAGAAATGAGATGCAATCATTATTCTTACAGATCTTGTGATTTAGCTGAGCCGACAAGCCCATACACAGAGAAAGCAATTAGAGAGCAAACCAGACAGTCTGTAATCAAGTGCTAAATGGGCAGCTTGGATGCTACGTGCCGTGAGAGCTCAAAGAGGAGAGAGAATAGCCCAGATGGCTGGTCAGGGAAAGCTTCTTGGAGGAGGAGCCCCACAAAGGGGCTGTGACTTATAAAATATGACTATTACCTAGTGACACACATTTCTCTTTTCTCCAGCAAAGAGGATGACACCTCAGTGGCTCTTGTAGCACTTCTTTAGGAAATCAGTCTTAAAGAGATAAACCAGTTGACTGCTACCATGGGTCAATTCCACCAGCACTGGTTGGCCATTGTCATGGCCATGGAAATGACAGTGACAAATGACATTTATTGAACTCTGCCCATGTGCCAGATACCATGTGCTAAGTGCTTTGCATTTATTATTTCATTTAAGTTCCTGACAAACCTGTGAAGTAGATTCTATTCTTGTCCCTTTTACGCATACGGGAACTGAGATTCATTTCGATATGTCACTCAAGGACATCAATGAAAGCTGATGAGTTTGGTCTCTGACCTTGTTTGTCTACTTCCAAGGAATGTGCTCCATGGCCAGGCTTGCTACAATAGCCATGGCCAAAAAGCCTTCCCACCCACCAAGGCATCCCTCCTTCCTCCCACCAAAGCCAGAAGTCACACCATTCTAGACGTTCTTTTGGCATGACCAACAAAAAGGCAAACCTTCTCTCGAAGGGAAAACATTAGAGTCGTGGAATGCATGTGAGGTCTTCGAGTCCCCCCCCGCCCCGTGTTTGGAACGGGCCAGAAGCCGGTGCGAGCGGAGCCGTAACGAAGGTCCTGGCTGGCGAGGAGCAGCAGGAGGAGCACTGAGGGCGGAGGAGGGTCCTCGCCCCCAAGAGGAGGCAGTGAGTCAGGAAGGACAGTGAGTCTCCTTGGAGGCCCTGGTAGCTGAGTGATCCCTGAGAGATGGGGCAGAGGGATGCTCCAGGAAGAGGAAACAGCCTCGGCCCGAGCTAAGGTAGCATGTAGTATGGATGTGAGGGCGGGCCTGACATGGTCACAGCGTGCCCCTTCCATCACAGTGCCGATCGCACTGCATTGTCATCATCTGTGGACCCACCTGTTTTCCCCAACAAGCTGTGTGCTCCCCCAAGAGGGCAGCTACATCCAACCCTCCCTTGTGAGCTCAGCTATGACAGAAGGCCTGGCTCATACTGGGCAGGCAATACACATCTGTGAATGAAGGAGGTCATGACCAAACATCTCCAGCATGAAGTCTTTGGCATTCAGGACCTCACCAGACAGCGCACCCCCTGAGGATAGGGACCAATCTCCTTTTCCTTCCTGTCCCCCAACACTAAGATGCCAAGCACTAGCTTGTGAACAATGTAAGTGTAGCAAACATTCACATAATGACTATGTGCTAGGCACTACTGAAAGTGTGTTACATCTATCCTCTCATTGTATCCTCAAAAGATTCCAGTATTCCCACTTTACAGATTGGAAAACTGAGGCACAGGTAGGTTAAATAACTTGCCCAAGGTCACTTAAGAAACACTACATAACAGCAAAGCCATGGCAATCATACTAGACCTTGATTCAAATTCCAGCTGTACAACTTATTCAATACTTGCTGTGGGGTCATTAGTTATATTCTCTAGCCTCAGTTTCCCCATTTGTGAAATGGTATAATAATAACAACTTCACAGTTTTGTAGTGAGGAGCAAATGATATAAGTAGAATGCCCCTAGTCCAGTGTTTGCCTAGAGTAGGTACTCAGGAACTAGTTAGTAGCCATAATTTTTACCCCTAAGTCTAGAAAGCTCTCCCTCCAGTGAGATGGACAGCATGTTGCCCCATTATCCCCCTGGTCCCCTTTGTCCTCAGACAAGACCTCCTGCTGCCACATGAGCAACTCACAGGAAGGCCTGTGAGTCAGGCCCCTGCTGCACTTGGGCCCGCTGTTCCCCAATCAGCAAACCTCTTCCACGCGCACTCCACCCCTCTGCTCCCGGCTGCCAGCACAAGCCGGCGTTAGAGGGCGTCTTGGCTCCCATTGGAAGAAAAACAAACTTTGCAGAAAAATAAACACTTTTTTAAAAAGTCCTGTGGTTTTACATTCAAGACCTAATAGTTTTCCTTTTTTTTTTTTTTTTTCTCCAGATACCACAAATCTGCTGGAGGGAGAAAAAGAAGAAAAGTGACCAAGAAGTCTTCTAGATTGTTCTTCCATGCAAACATGCACCAAGATGGCCGCAGTCAAAGACCAGGCTCCTGGGTCTAGTCCACAGCGAGGGGACCTCCAGACAGCCCCTTGGAGCCTAGAGTTCTCTCCTTCCCATTCTACGAACCATCCCTTCTCCTTCCCCAGCTCCTCCTGAAAGGCAAGTCCGAGTGGCTTTCCTCACCCATTCCTGTTGCTCTGGTGCTGCCATGAGCAGACACAGGCATGAATGTCAGCGAATCCCGGACGGAGGCCTTCCTGCGATAAGCCTGTGACATTTCAATTTGCAAATACAGTTGCCTCCCCACAGTAAGGCTTGCTGGCCAGTGGCCATCCTATTCTAGTGACAGTTCCTAAAATAGGAAACTGTTTTTTAGGGAAACACAAATTCATTGCCTTGAGAACAGCCTCCACCCAGCCCCTCCGTCCCGCACGGGGCAAGGGAGAGAAGGCCCGAGTGCCCCGACCAGCAGCCCAATGCTGTGCCGAGCGAGCCCCCAGACAGCCACCTGTTGGCTCATCCTTGGCCTTGGGGAAGCCAGCCTGCGCTAGGCGGTGAGGGAGGTGGTGGATGCAGTGACTGAGAGAGGGCGAAGTCCTTGCTACAAGAGCTGGCACACAGTAGGTGTTCTGTTCATTGCTATCCCCTTAGATCCAGAGCTTCTGAACCTGCCCCATGGCTTCAGAAGGTCTGGAAGCATCCTCCATGTTAGATGATATTTTGTGTGCACACTCTCGCTAGTGAATGAACGCATTCACTCTAAGCGGTCAAAGACCCCAAAAGGCTAAGAATCACTGGGCTTTCAACTTAACTTTCTAATGAGAGCTGAACTCGTTGGAGGCAGGGACCTGCCTTATTTGCCTTGGTATTATCACAGCAGGGGGAGAGACCTGGCATTCTGGGCATTCGGTGGAATGAATGAATGAATGACAAATGACTTATTCCTTCAAGAAATTCAGAGCCTGGTAGAGAAGATACATAAGAAATAAGTAGAATACAGGGCAGAAAATGACGAAGATGAAAAGAAAGGGAAAAATAAGGAGCTGAAGAAAGTCTGAGCAGGCATAAATTCCTCTGGCAAGGCTGGGGAAGCGGAATGGCCAGCTAAGCAGAGCTGGGACAACCGGTGAGGGTGAGGGGAGGAGGTTCGGCAGATAGAATGGGGAGGCAGCTGGGAAGTCATTTCAGGAAACATGGTGAGAAAAAGAATCACAAACTTTACAGAGACATGAACTTTTTTTTAACTGTGGTTTTGCATTCAGGGCCTAATGGTTTTTCCTTTCTTTTCCCATACAAGCTGTCCATTTTGGCGAGAGGAAAGAATACATTCGAGGCAGGGGTGGGAAAGAGGTTTGGAAAGAGAAATTGAAGCCAAATCCTGGGGGGGTCTCGAATGCCAGTCTCCACGAACCCAGCTCTGCAGCGGCAGGGAGGTCCAGTGTGGGGAAACGAGGGTGAAGGGCCAACCTGCCCACCCGCCCGAGCAAGGGGAGCTGCCGCCGGACTCCAGGTGAGGGGGCCCAAGTGGACAAGGCCCAGGAAGTGTGGATGGAGAAAGAAGATAGATGTGACATAGGGAAGAGGGATCAAGAAGTTGGCAAGTGCTTTCACGAGGAGGATGGTGAGGAAGAAGCTATCCTCAGAGAATTCTCTGATGTTCCCCAGATTGAGTTATTGGCCATTTTGTATGTTCAAATAACATTAAATTTTAAAAGAGTGCATTAAATTCAGTTACAGGACTATATAAAGCAAGATTTTTAAAAAGATGAGGAAGGCTGAAATAAATGCAGAGAAAAGGCACAAAAGGATGCCTTTTTTTCAAGTCTCATTCATGTTCAGTGATGGCTTCCCAAACTTCCGGTTTTCTCCCAGACCTGAGTGCCCCCACCCAGCTGCTGCAAGGCCTCCGTTCGCAAAGTTTCTGCTTTGAAACTCTGTCCCCTCACTCTTTCTTCATAGCCCCTTTCTTCATGAAGCAGCCTTCCCATGTAAGGACAGTGATGCTGACATGAGGCTGGAGTCTCGTAGGGGTCTCCAGCCCAAAGTTATCATTATCACAGCTACATGTTACAGACCCAAACTTTCCAACCCATTCTTTCCTCATGTTATGTATGAAGCTTGATTCAACACAATAATAATAATAGCATCTACTACTGTCATTATAATGTGACAGGCACCGCTCTGAGCATTTTGTATATATGAATTCATTTCATGCTCACGAAAATCCCCATGGGATGGGTACTATCATATTTGTCACATATGGTAAAACTGAGGCACAGGTCTTGGCTAGGAAATGGAGAGGCTAAGATATAAGCCCAGGATGTCTGTCTTTGGGCTCAGGTCCCTAACCCCAACTCTTGACTGCCTGTAATTTGAGACCCATCCCTTTTCTTCCTACACTCTCACTGATGTGTTATATCAGTGGAGTTAATTACTCACAAGACTTTTCCTGAGAAAGAGGTTAATGGGGGATTTTTCTATGCCTGACATAGTCCTATGAATACAGGCTTTAAAAAAAAAACAAAAAACAAAAAAAAATGCTGGAGGAATTGTGGAATGCGAGGCACTTTGGGGGAGCAGTAAGTAGCACCTCTCTATATCCTGCCCCTTATATTCCATGGTGGTCTGAAGGGACCAGACGCTGAAGCACCCTCTGCCTCCACACGCCAGTCTCAAAAGCGGGCTTCCAAAGTGGGAGTTAACATAGGCCCACAGACCCTCAATGGCAACGTAAATCAAATATGTCTCAGGGAGAAGCATAGTGATTTGCCTATTTGAGGCCAGTAAGACCTTCTCAAGAAAGGAGCCACCGTCTTTCAGAGGCCATAGGAGGAACTCAGTTTTTAATGCAAAAGAGAAATACAATAATGGAGAAAACCTGACTAGAAGTGGAGAGATTAGGGTTTCGGTGCTGGTTCTGCCACCTCCGAGCCACGTGACTACAAAATAAACTCCATCTTCCCAGGTTCGTTTGGCCCATCAGGTCAGTGTGAATAGTCCTTACTTTATGTCTGTGACTTTGCTCCCTTGTTGCCTTCACCCAAGTTTTCCATCCTTTGAACTCCTACTTATTCCTCAGAGCCCCATGGAAATGCCCTCCCAGGAGAGGGTGGACTTAGTCTCTCTTCCATTTGGTGCATGGAACACTCATTTCTCTCTCTCACTGGGACTTATGTATTTTGCTACCTTGTATTTTGTATGTTTGTTTAAGAAAGTGTTAATTTATTTGCCATAATCTCCTGAGTACCTACTATATGCTACAGGTTGTGCTAGATGCTGGGAATATAACGCATAAGAGATTGTTATGGGCTGAACTGTGTGCCCCAAAAAGATAAGTTGAAATCCTAACCACCAGCACCTCTGAGCATCACCATATGAGGAACTAGAGTCATTGCAGAGGTAACTAGTTAAACAGAGGTCACGGTGGAATAGGGTGAGCCCCTAATCCAATATGACTGGTGTCCTTCTAAGAAGAGGAGACACAGAACGAACAGACACACAAGAAGAATGTGACAACAGAGGCAGACAGTGGAGTTATACGCTGCCACATGCCAAGAAACGCCTGGGGTGACCAGAAGCTGAAAGAGGCGAGGAAGAATCTTCTCCCAGAAGCTTCAGAGAGAGCATGGCCCTGCCAACACCTTTATTTCAGACTTCTCAGCTTCTAGAACTGTTGACAGAATAAATCTCTGTTGTTTCAAGCCACCCAGTTTGTGGTCCTTTGTTATGGCATCCCTAACAAACTAATAGAAAAATGTTCTCCACTTTCAAGGAACAATACATAAACAGATAATTACAAAACAACATGGGAATGTAGTAATAAAAAAAAATGAGAGTTTTCTGTGGAAACACAGAGGACATGGCATATAACAGTCTTGGAGGAGGATCAGGAAAGATTTCCCAGAACAGGCACAATTGGGGATGGGTTTTGAAGGATGAATAGGAGTTTACTGGGAGAAGGAGCACTCTAGGTAGAAGGAACAGCAGCACCGAATGTGAACCCTCCTCATCTCTCCTGCTGGAGTTCGTTCCCTGGGGGCCTTAGTACAGCTCTTGCCTGAGACAGATGCTCAGCACATATCCCTAGAACCCGCATTTAAAAACTGAACTCTCTAGACTAGCAGAGAGAAACAGAGGACAGAGTGTGGGTGGCTGCCACCTAGAGACAGTAAAAACTGAAATTACCAGACTTCCCAAATCGACAGCAGATGGAGGGCAGAAGCAGAGGCCAGAGAAATGAGGCCACGCAAGCTGGGCTGACTTAAAAAAAAAAAAAAAAATCGGGTTGTTCTCTAGGGCTCCAGCTCAGCAGGGAAGGAAAGCAATTTATGGCCAAAGGAAGTAGGCTGACAGTAAACAAAAATACAGTGACCCCTGAGTTCCCACTGGACAGAAGATAGATGGTGCCGTCGTAAAAATGAGATTAATTTTAATAAGGGCTTTCACCAAGCAGCAGACCCTGGCGGCCAGAGGCCTGTCAGAGGGCTGATGACAGGCAGCGTTGCTGATGGATGAGGCTGACCCGGCGAGCTGAAGACGTGGGGAACAGTCGGAAGCTGGGGACTGGCCCCTGGCTGTGGGTTGGGCAGCTGCCGTTTGTGCGGATTCTTTGTCACTATGCTTGGTGTCCTGAAGCTGAATGCCCATAGTCCACATCTCTAAACTGGGGCTCATCCCCTACTGGGGCAAGAATCCCCTGTTCCCTCAGTTTTATAGAGGATTGTGCTTGCACACCTCCAGGAACGATAAACTCACTACCTCTAAAGACTAAGGAGCTGCGCTCCATTTAGGGTCACTCAGAAAATGCCTTCTCTCTGTTTTCTTTGCCACAAGACAATCTTGCAAAGGCTGTGATCATTCTTGATTCAAATCAGCTGAGTTCAATTTGAGACACACTGTCTGAGAACTCACTGCATAACAAGATTAGGTAAAGAGAGATGCTTAAAAACTAGTTCCTGCCCCCAAGAACTTCCAAAACGGGAAGCAGACTGTGCCCTGAGCCTGACAACAGAGCGAGCCCTGAGCCTGGCTATTGACTGAACCCTGGCACTGATCACAGCCTGAGCCCCGATCCCCCTATAGACTCAGGCCTAATCCTGGATATCAAACTGAGCCTTGAACCTAGCTGTAGATTAAGCCCTAGGTCCAACCCAGGCTGGGCCTAGATGCAGCCTAAATCCTAATTCTTTTATACATTGAGTCATGATCCTGGACCCCAACTCTCACCCAAGGCCTCACACACAGGTGCTTATTCTTGTGGGACGGGGGACAGGGCCAACGAGAGTGTGTAAATGGCTCAGCGTGGCTGGAACAATGTTCAAATCCTTGATGCTTGAGACAGACTTAAACATGTCTGCCTCAGCACTATGCAAGGCACAGTCCCTGCCGTTGGAAACACACGTTGACGCTCCTTCCACAGGTTCTCACAGCCCATACTTGTCCGGCCACAGCACTGGGTCACTGCGTCGCTGTTCCCCCACTGGCCCCTGGCATGCTTGTCCCACTGGCCCCCACTCTCCCCGAGAACAGAGACTGGTTGGCTGGGCTGCTGTCGTTGAGCCTTTCCTTCCGCACCACTCTTGAACACCCACTATGTGCTGGGTTCTGGTCTGGTAGCAGGGACACAGAGGCAAACAGCCGATAACCTAGTACAGACACCAGGAAGGACCCTATTAGACCTTTAATCATTTACTTAATCAACAAGCCAATGAGAGGGATCACCTTGCAGAGAAATGGTGCCTCACGGGGTTTATGAGCTGAACACCTGCCAAACAAATAAAACCAGCCCTCATGATTTTCCAGCGCTCAACCCCCCTGGCATCAGACAGCCCAATTTCTTGTCAGCCATTTCCTCGATTATGTATCAATAGATGTCACACGATCAAGTCCTGGCTCCCAAGAGAGCGTTTGAAAAGTCAAAGATGTTTGTCTAATGCAAACCGATGTCATGTTGGGAATTAGTTTGACTAATAGGCCTTTAATTAGATCCTTGTGAGGTCTGGGACCAAAGCAGAGGCTTCCCAAAGTTTTCCTTTAGAAGATAAACTATCCCTTCCCCCAGATTGCCACCATAAATCTCCTTTCCAATGTGCACACAGAATGGCAGAGCAAGGCGTAGGTCTGCTTCTCCTGCCAACCCGAAGTCTTGCGCCCAATCACCCAAGGGTTAAGTGCCTGGGCGCTTCTTGCAGGCCAGGCTCCCTAACCTGAGGAGCTGGGGGAGGTGCCTGGCCCATGCCATCTGCTCTGGATGGGGACCACAGCTTTTCACCAGGGCCAAGGAGGCATTTTCCCAAACAGCAACAGGAAATGTTCATTCTGTCAACCCTAATAACCCTTGCAAGGCCAACTCCAGAGCAGAGCAGAGAATAGGATGTGATCATCATCCAGGGCACTTCTTTCAGGGGAAGGAACCTGGAAATTGAGAGAAGCCTACGGAATGAGGTCATCATGCCACCCAGGCAGGCGGGCGGGATTGCACACAAAATAATGTATGGAGCCCACCAGGCACCGGACAGCACATTGCAGTGCTGTGATTCATGCTCATTCATTCTTCCACCGTGAACTTACTCAAGACATTCTTGAGTACACACGACCTAGATCAGTTCCCCTCCGCTTATGCTCCAGGACCTGGTCCCTGCAGGCCCCTGACTGGTTACCAGTGTGAGGTGAGTTTGCAGAAACTGAAAGAAAGGAATTAGAAATGCTTATAGATAGTTGGCGTTGCTGCGACAAGATTTATTGTATTTCATAAAAGTATCACTGGTCAGAAAAAGACTGAAAGTAAAAAGTAGTGTTTCACCACAAACACTTTGAGAGGTGGGGCCATGAAAGCTTCTGAGGTGGGTCTTATTAGTGCCACTTTATACATAACAAACTGAGGTTTGGGTGATTAATTTGCCCAAGTGCAACCAGCCAAGTGGTCTAGCTGGTCCTCCAACCCAGGTCCTCCTTGCTCTAAAGATTTGTTACTGATAGCCACTCTGTTCTAGGGCCAAGAAAGTCACATATCTGATCTTGATGTGTTGCTAATAAAAAATAAAAAGATCACGGTAATCAGAGACTAAATCATGGGTATCTTGTCTTGCTCTGCAATCAACTTACACAGTGAGACATTCCCTCTTTGAGGCCTCAGTTACCCCGTATGTACAATGAGAGAAGTGGCTCTCCGTTATATTGAAGAACACTTCTTACTCTGACATCCTGACTTTGATCACAGTCTCCTTCAACAGAAAGGAACATTTGAAGTCATGTAGCCAACCTCCAGTCCAAAGCAACCTGGCCTCCTGCAGTCCTTGAATACTCCCTGTGCTTGGTTGGCCATGATTAGATAGTTTTGATTTTCAGGCTAGCATCGTCCTTCCAAGGGCTCCTTCCATGAACATTGGGTAGAATCCCTCTGTCATCCTCAGGATCCTTGTCCTTAAGGGATTAGTCTCCAGAGATAGGCCTTATTTTCACTTTCAGGTACTCAGCCTCAAGCCAATCCAGGTATACCTGGCACCTTAAGAGGGAATTCCATCCATCCACCCAGGGCAGAGGTCACCTCTAGTACACGAGAATGAGAGGACAACCTATAAGATACTTGTGTTTTTTTTTTCCCTAGGGAAAGCAGTGAAATTACCTTCTGTCTTCAGACACTCAGCTATTCCATCCCCTGAGGGACGAAAGACCCCAAAGGCTCCTATCTCCTTTAATGAGAGTCCCAAGGAGCAAGGGGAGTACCTAGCAGCTCCCCCAAGGCCTGTGCTGGCAGGTCACTCATTAGAGCTGCACACTGCCTGAGACACGGGCTGCACAGGATGGTTGGTGCATATGTGATTTCGGGCCATAAATGCCGATTCCTGCCACACCCTATCATGTACACAGCCTCCCCCAGTGAACGCCGACCCCAGACAGTCCATTCAACCACCCATAGCTAAAGAGAGGAAATGAGCTAGAAAGGAAGTTGGCCCAGATGTATGGCAAGTCACCCCCCTCAACCTCCCACCCCCAAAACCCTGACTCAGTGAAACCTTCCGAGCTGCCTCTGCAACAATTGATTAGAAAGGGGGAACGCTCAGCCTCTGTCAGTGCTGAATGAAATGATCAATTATAGACTTAGGGAGTCCTGGAAGTTTGGAAATACATAGGAT